>JANJXV010000189.1:438360-548360 GCA_024803745.1 Megascapheus bottae
GGTGATGGTGGTGATGATGGTGATGTACAGAGGGGTTACAGTCAGGCCAAGAGTGCCTTTCTTTTTGGACAATGTCACTCCCTTCCCTTGCTCTCTCCCAATTTTCTCTTCCTGCCTTTGACTACAAGCTGTACAGTTCATTTTCAATAATATCTAGTGAGTACCAACCTCCGTCCCTCCATTTCTGTGCTCCCCTTAATCCTCCCAAAGACTGATAAATGAACAAGACAAAAAGAAAAGAAACTGCAAACAGCAACAAAGGAAAAACATATTGTTCCCATTTCCTGGAGTTTATTTCAGTAAATATTATTTTAGAAGATCTGTTGCACATAGGAATTGCGCCTTCGTGGGGCCGGGAGTGTGGCCTAGTAGTGGAGTGCTTGCCTAGCATGCATGAAGCTCTGGGTTTGATTCCTTGCTACCACATACACAGAAAAAGCCAGAAGTGGTCCTGTGGCATAAGTGGTCCACTAGCCTTGAGAAAGCCCAAGGACAGTGCCTAGGCCCTGAGTTCAAGCTCCAGGACTGAAAGAAAAAAGGAATTGTGCCTTTGTGGTTTTCTCCTACAAGTATCCTCCTCTGATCTCCTTGGGTGCATGAATGACTACAGTCCTGTTTAATTTACCATGTCCCAGTATATTTTAGATCTAGTTTCAGCATATGAGAGAAAACATATGCCTTTTGTCTCTTTGAGCTTGACTTACCAACTCACTTAACCTGATCCATTTCCATGCAAATTACATAATATTATTCTTTCTAATGGATATGTGAAATTCCATTGTGTATAAGTACCACATTTTATAGGGGTTCGCTCATCTATTGTAGAGTATCTGGGCTGTTTTTGTAACTTAGCTATGATGACTAGTGCAGCAATTAACTTGTATGTGCAAGTGTTTTTACAGTATCATGCCTTGTGATTTTCTGGGTAGATGCCTGATGGTGGTATGGCTGGGTCACTGGGAAGATTTGTTTTTAGGTTTTTGTTTGTTTGTTTGTTTGTTTTTGCCAGTTCTGGGCTTGAACTCAGGGCCTGAGCACTGTCCTTGGATACTTTTTGCTCAAGGCTAGTGCTCTGCCACTTGAGCCATAGCACCACTTCCAGCTTTTTCTATGTATATGGTACTGAGGAATCAAACCTGGGTCTTTGTGCATGCTAGGCAAGCACTCTACCACTAGGCCAAACTCCTGGCCCTAGGTTTGTTTTTATTGTTTTTTGTTTTTTGTTTTCGGTGATAGGGCTTGAACTCAAAGCCTGAGCCCCGTCCCTGAGTTTTTTCACTTAAGGCTAACACTCTACCAGTTTGAGCCACAGAACCACTTCTGGTTTTCTGGTGGTTAATTGGAGATAAGAATCTTCCATACTTTCCTGCCTGGCTTGGCTTCAAACCACGGTCCTTAGATCTCAGCCTCTGAAGTTGCTAGGATTATAGGTCAGCATTATATAGCTAGCATTGCCTGGCTCTAGGTTTAATTTTTTGAGGAAATTTCAGACTGCTCTCCAGAGTGGTTATACTAGTTCATATTCCCATCGACAATGCACTAGGGTTCCTTCTCAGCCACATCCCCACCAACATTTGTTGTTTGAACTCACAATATTGGCCACTCTAACTGGAGTGAGATCGAGTCTGAATTGTTTTGATTTGCATTGCCTTCATGGCTGGGGATAATGAGCATTTCTTTATGTGCCTTTGTCATTCTTACCACTTCCTCTGAGAAGTTTCTCCTTAGCTCCCTTATCCATTCAGTGGTTGGTTTATTAGCCTTGGGAGGGGGTTACTTTGTTGAGCTCCTTGTATAGTCTGTTGGGTTTTGAGGGGAAAGATCTTCCAATCTGTTGGCTGTCTTTCTAGTTTACTATGTCCTTAGCTATACGGAGCCTTTTTAATCTTGATGTCAAGTCTCTCTCCTATCTGCTTTGCCCTGGGACTCTTGGTGTTTCTCCTACTCCCTACCCCTATCATTTTCTTTACTAAAGCACAGTCTTGCTGCAGACAGCCATGAGCAAAACTTTCTATTCCCTCTAGCCTGTTTTATCCTCCACCAAACAACAGGGAGCTTGTTTGGGAACATTTTAATGTGGATCTGCAGTTTTTGTTTGGTCATGTGAGCTTCTATTTGTGTCTCCAATCTGTCATCTACATAATTTTGTGGTTTTTTTAAAATATGTGTTTACCAGAAATAACATTGAAATATCAAAATGAAGGATCAATCTGATGATGGATTTTGGTCCCAGTGCTCAGTACTGCAGCATGTCAAGTGAACTCCGACAGACCCACGCGTGGCCTGGCATCGAGAGTGGTCCTGTTGGGCTCCTGCACACAGTGGCCACTGATGGTGTTGGGGTGATATGGGCTGGAGGCTGGGCAGAGATTATTCAGTCAGGGTGGCACAGAGAAGCTCCAAGGAAAAACATGCCAACTGATCAACAAATTAGACACATAACACTCAAAAGCACTGGTTTATTATTCTCAGTGACTTGAACAAAATGTAAGCACTGTACCATTCTGTATTTCACACCCATCCTGATGAGTGGTGATGCTCCCATCTTGAGACATGTATGCATGTGTGTTTGTCTTCATAAACTTGTGTAATTTAGGGATTTATACATCAGTTTGCCTTGTGTGTGTGTGTGTGTGTGTGCTCCAAAACTTGTGCTCTTGTTTGTCTTCTTTGCTTAAGGTTAATGCTCTACCACTTTCAGCTTTTTGCTGGGTGATAGAGATTATGAATCTCATAGATGTTTCTGCCCCAACTGGCTTCAAATTGTGATCCTCAGATCTCAGTTTCTTGCATATTTCGGATTACATTCATGAGCCACCAATCCCTTGCTAGCTTGCTTTTTGTACTTTAATACATTAGCTAGAGGTTTTCAGCTGATTTTGTGTTCTTAAACATTTCATTGTGGCAAAATGTATAAAATTGATCATTTTAGCCATATCTAAGCATGCAATTCAGGAGCATTAAATACATTCACATTATTGAGCTCTAACCACCGCCACCCAACTCCAGAACTTCATCTGAAAGTTATCTTGCAAATCTGAAACTACACACATTAAACAGCAGCTTTCTATTCTTTCCTCCTGTGAACTTAGTTATTTTAGATAGCTTATGTGAGTGGAATTGTGCAACATTTGTTCCTTTTATGACTGGTTTATTTAATTCAGCATTTTGTCTTCTAGTGTCACACGTATTGTAGCAGGTGTCAGAATTTGCTTCCTTTTGAACATTGACTAATGATTCACTGTCTTTCAACATCTTTAAAAATAATTGCATAGTATATCTCCTCCTCCTCCTCTTCCTCCTCCTCTTCTTCTTCCTCCTCCTCTTCCTCCTCCTCTTCTTCTTCTTCTTCCTCCTGCTCCTCTTCCTCCTCCTCCTCCTTCTTCTTCTTCCTCCTGCTCCTTCTTCTCCTCCTCCTTCTTTTTGGGAACCTTGAGCTTGAACTCAGAGCCTAGATCCTTTCTCTGAGCTTCTTTTTGCTCAAGGTGAGAACTCTAACACTTGAGCCACAGCACCACTTCTGGCTTTTTTGAATAGTTCATTGGAGATAAGAATCTCATGGACTTTCTTGCCTAGGTTGGTTTTGAACCATCAGCCTCAGTTTTCAGCCTCGCGAGTAGCTAAGATTACAGGTATGCATAGTATTTCTTGTGCATATGTCCTGTGATTTATTTAACTTGTTCTTTATTCTTAGATGGTTGGTTTATTCTCATTTTGGAACTATATGCACAACAGAGCAGTGAAAGTCTTTATAGCTAAATATTCTCTGCTGTAAGAATCTACCTCTAACTATATCCTGTTCTAAACAGCTCTCCAGTTAGAGTAATGACCTTTTCTGCTTAAGAAAAAAAGGTATCCAAGAGACTCCACTGTACAATTGAATTAGCATACCCCACCCATATCCCCTGCAAGAGATGGGGCTTAAAATAGAAAGGAAAAACCAACATTCCAGGGGCCAGGTTACCAGGCTTTTAATGCAATTCCCTTGGTATTCCTCCAGGCTTCAGCCTTTAGAATTCAACCATCCTTTTTTAAATTCAACTTTTAATTTCAGCCAATTTTTTTTATTTTCAGTAGTGTTGTAAAGACAATGCAAGTATTTCTCCTCTTCTTCCATCTCTCTCTCATGTTCAAAACTTCCATTCGAACCATCTACTTTTGTTCAGGCTATGAAAATTTTATTGGCATGACACCACTAACCAAGCCACACACTGTCCATTACAGTTCCCAGTTCCCACCTGTGTCCTTCCTTCTGCCTCACCCAGTACTCCATTTAGATGAAGCTGTCACAATTTCTTACCCCCTGTAGGCCTGTGACAGTGCCTGGCCTCTCCTCATTGTCATGGCTGTAATAGTTATGAGGACCGTGGCCAGGTCTTTGGAAGAGTGTGTGATATATTCTCATGATGACACAGGGTTTGGATTCTGGGGACAAGGCACAGAGGCCTCACTCTCTCCCACTGGGGTTCGCAGTGCCAGATGACATCGCTGTGGATGGTGCTCTGGGCTCCCCTGGTGGAGGGGTGCCCACAGGGTTCCTCTGTTGGCTAAAGGTGGCCATCAAGTTCATCTCAGGCTCAAGGAGAGTAGAAGTGATGGGAGGTGCTCAGACAAGACCATTTCATGCCCAGGGAGATGGGAAGTGACATCCATTTCCTGGAAGTGGATCAAACAGCTTTTAGACATGTGTTTTAAAAAGGTCACCACAATTAGTAAGTATTTGGGGTAAGCGCTTTGAGGCTATGCCAATATCCTGTGCTTTCTCCAAGTTCAACCCCATACACTCTAGCATCACAGCAAGATCTAACCTGCTGCAGACCCCGCTTCCTGCTTTCGTGGAGATTGTCAAGCCTCTTCTTCCTTCTGTGTTTATTATTTGGAGTTTTGAAAGACAGAGTTACCCTAGTTCTTCATTTATTTATTTTTCAGTCATTTATTTATATTGGTATGTACTTAAGAATATTTATTTCATTCTCCAGCTTATAATCTCACGTTATCCTCATTTGTCTTGTTGCTCAACTTTGTTCCAGCTCTGGTTTTTGCAGGGTGTTGTGTTTTGTTTTTGTTTGTTTTTTTTTTTTGGTTAGAGATTTGGCTCTTGTGCTATTTCAAAATACCTTCAACTTGTAAGTTTGTCATTTTTTTCTTTCTCTTTTCCTTCCTTCTTTTCTTCCTTCCTTTTCTCCTTTCTTTTCCTTCCTTCCTTCCTTTCTTCCTTCCTCTCTCTCTCTCTTTCTTTCTTTCCTTCTTTCTGTCTTCCTTTTAAAATATTTTCTTAGTTTCTAGTGCTTGGAAATGTTCTCCCTCATTTTATATTTCCCTTGCTCCTGCTTGGAATCAGCTACATCTCTCAGGAATAATGCTTCTGTTAATTAGAAAACGACATCTCACACTTCCAGACTTGTTTTGTGGACAGAGTGGCTGATGATAGAGATGTTGCTCAACTTATGGGAGAGTTAATTTATTGGTAATAAATACCAAGTGACAATAACATAAGTTAAAGATGTATTTAAAATGACAACCTCTAGAACATCACAACTTAGCAATCCAATTTCTGTATCATATTGGTGGTTCAAGCAGGGCTTGCTAAGTTCTCATTTGGAGTCACTGCCAGCATTGCCAAAGAAAATTGTCACACATACCCTTAACCTGGGAGAATATCAATAGTTAATTTTTTTCGTTTTTGTTTTTTGTTTGGTCATGGCCTGGACATTACCCCTGAGCTTTTTGCTCAAGGCTAGTGCTCTACCATTTTGAGCCACAGCTCCACTTCTGGTTTCTGGTGATTAATTGGAGATCAGAGTCTCACAGACTTTCCTGCTTAAGCTGTCTTTGAACACAATCCTCAGATCTCAGTCTCCTGAGTAGCTAGAATTACAGGCGTGAGCCACTGGCACCTGGAAAAATCCAGAATTAAAGTATAGTTTCTACTGAATGTGTATACTGCTTGCACACCACTGAACAGTTGAAAGCTTATGACTCAAATCCCATCTGTACATGTGCATACCTACCTGTGAATACGCATACATCTGCACTCGCCTGGGCATCTACTCATTCATTTTACATCTTCTGCTTCTGTCTATTGTTAGTTTATTGCTGGTATAGTTAATATTTGCATATATTTTTTATTTCTGCAAATGATATTTCCCACAAACTTTTTTTTGTTTCACGTGATTAAGATAGCAAATCAAAAAGCAAAAAACAAAACAAAGTCAAATCCTCATTTGTATGTTGAAAAGCAGCAGGTGTAAACTTTAACCACCAACTTTGGTAGGCAAACATGCATTTATTTTTCTTGAACTGTGACTCTGAATTTATGTGTTCAAGATGGTGGAGAATTGGCCCCAGGAAGTCTCACATTTTCCCCAGCTCTCATCACATCCCAGGGGAGGCTTTCATGATGGGAATGGAGGTCTCTCCTCGATACTGCTGGCTCACTTCTCCGTCTTAGCTGGGGCGTGGTGGTGGTCAACTCTCCGCTCCTTGTATTCCCTTCCTAAGGCTGCTGTAACAAGGTAGCACATAGTACCATAAAGTCAGTAATTTCAAAGAACAGAAAGGTGTTAGCCCATAGTTGAGGAAGTCAGAGTTCCCAGTCAAGGTGTCTTCAGGGCACATGCCCTCTGGGGGCTCTGGAGGGGGCATGGGGGGGGGCTCCTGGTCTCCTCTGCTTTGAACCATGTCTGGCCTTGGGGATGCTTTGCTCCAACTTTAGCCTCGTTCTAACCTCAGCTTCCACTGTTACCTGGCAGTTTCTCTCGTGTGTCCGCATCTAAATGTGTCCATGCCGTAATCCATAGGACTTCATTTTAAGCTTATGGCATTTATAAGGAATCCCATTGAAAGAAGCTCACTTACTGCCAGGGCAGATGGCTCATGCCTGTCATCCTAGCTATTCAGGAAGCTGAATTCTGAGAATTGGGGTTCTGAGCCAGCTTGGGTAGACAAATCCAAGAGGTTCATCTCTACTTAATGAACAAAAAGTCAGAACTGAAGGTGTGGCTCAAGTGGTAGAACACTTGAAGAAGAGTTCTAGGCCCTAAGTTCAAACCCCAGTACCAACAAGCAGAAATGCACGCATGTACACACACACACACACACACACACACACACACACACACACACACACAGGAAATCAAGAAAGAAAGAGGGGGGAAGGAAGAGCGGGAGGTAGGGAGGGAGGGAGGAAGGAGAAGAAGGGAGGGAGGGAGGGAGGGAGATAGGAAGGAAGGAAGGAAGGAAGGAAGGAAGGAAGGAAGGAAGGAAGGAAGGAAGGAAGGGAGGAAGGAAGGAAGGAAGGAAGGAAGGAAAGAAGAGGAATTCCATTCCCAAGTAAGGTCCTTACTAGTGTTTAGATGAGATTCTGCTAGCAAAAATGGTCAAACATAAGCAAAGAAGAGGACAGCTTATTTCTAGCCCCCTATCTGGGACACTACAAATGTAACAAGCACACTAGGCTTATGACTAACTCCTTCCTACAGGGACACTTTGTACATTTCAGAGCCAACCATCTGTCTAACATTAAAGTCACATGTCACTTTAATTCATGAAAGTCACAGGTGACAGCCAAACGACCCTGCACAAATGGCTCTAGACTACGGAGGAAAGCCATCCAGCATGCATGCACCTGACCTCATTTGTCCCACTGCACTGGGTCTTCCCACAGCCAAGCTGCATGTGGGATCTATCCAGGCTGGGGGGCAGAATTAAGCTCACACTCATGCAGCTGTGTATCCCCACACATTGGCGGACGAAAGACCTGGGGCATTCCCATTTTCTTCCCAACTGCATGGGTATTTTTGCCTTTAATCAAAAGCCTCTTGGGCCTGGGAGTATGGCCTAGTGGTAGAATGTTGGTGTAGCATGCATGAAGACCCAGGTTCCGGTCCTCATTACCATATACATAGAAAAGCCAGAAATGGAACTGTGGCTCAGATGGTAGAACACTAGCTTTGAGGAAAAGCCCAAGGACAGTGCTCAGGCCCTGAGTTCAGTCCCCAGGTCTGGCAAAAAAAAAATTAAAATCCTCTTTCTTTTCATAATAAACTTTCTTTTGCCTGTTTATGTTCTTTTTTCCCTAGAGCTGGGATGTTGTTCTAAATATAAACAGAAGCCTTTGCCACATCATGGCATTCATTGATCTCTTGACAGCTGGTCACAATTTGTCCCTCAAAGGTTCGTATTCTGGGAACTTGGTTCCCAATCTGGGAATGTTGAGATGGCTTAAGAGGTGGTGTCTAGTGGAAAAAGTAAATCATGGACACATTACTCTCTGGACTAACACTGTGGCACAGAAGGGGACCAGGTCTGCTGGAGTTAGATTAATATCCACTCAACTGATGGTTCTAGAGTAAGGCTACCATATAGGCTCAGCCTCTTCTGCTGTGGCTATTTCTGTTTGGCTTATCTGCCATGCTATGGTAGAGCTGGCAGGTCTTTGGTAGGAAGCCCTCACCTTGCTTGGATTGCCAGGATACCAACATTGTCAGTCAAATGAACCTCTTTTCTTTTTACAGTTCTCAGAGCCAGGTACTCTGTTACAGCCATGCAAAAGGAAAAGAGAGAGTCATATTTACAGGCTCCAGGTAGACAGGAGTTTGGAAGGGGTAGGTGGCTGTTCAGTCTCCCTGGCAGAGTTGTGTTAAAGAATAAAGGAGGCACTGTTTTCAGAAAAGACTTAGCATTGTACATAGGAGGGCACAGAGTCAGAGAATGACAGTCTGTATTAGAATTTTATTTAGATCTATCTATCTATCTATCTATCTATCTATCTATCTATCATCTAACCATCTATCACACCTATATATCTATATCTCTAAATATCTAGAGAACGCATTCTAGATTCATGATCTGAGTTGTAACATACATATATTATGTATTCATGTATAATTAGGGTATGTAGATATAGATATACTACATAATGCAGAGTATAGTATGTGCCATAAAGTCTTTTGCTACTAATGATGAAGCTGAATAAGAGAGAATATATCCTCAAGTGACAGAAAGTATTATAATGACCTATTATGAATAATGATATACCAGCAAGTTAGCTAACTTACATGAAATAGACAAATTTCTAGAAAGATACAAATGGTTGGAACTGACCCAAGAGGAAATGGAGTATCTGAGTAGACCAATTACAAGTAGAGATCAAAGCAATAATTTTTGAAACATTCTCTCAAAGCAAAGCTTATTCCCTATAGTCTAACTGATGAAGTCTACCAAACATTTAATGAAGGCAATTTCCTTTAAGGAATGGAAGAAAAAAAACTTGAATGGAAAAAGAATCTTTCCAAATTGCCTCTGACTCCAGTAATCTGATATCAATACCAGGAAAGAAAACATAGAATGATATCCCTTATAAATATTACAATAGAAATCCTCAAAATACAAGCAAACTGAATCCAGAAAGGAACAAATATAATAATAACAATAATAATAATTTAATGAATACAATGACCAAATATGACTTATCTCAGGAAAGCAAGTTTGGTTTAATCATCCAATAATCAGTTCATATCATGCAGTATATCAATAGAATGATAATTTTTTAATGATCATACTAATAGATGTAAAAAGTCACTTGACAATAGCCAAAACTCTTTTGTGATAAAATCACTCAAGCAATAAGAAATGCAAGGAAACTTCCTAAACCTTATACTGGACAAATGACAGCTGACATTATCATAGTCAAATGTAGAAACAGAATGTTTTCCTCAGCAGATAAGGAAAAAAACAAGAATGGCTTATCTCAACTCTTATAGTTAGCCTATGTTTGAATTCTAGCCTGAGAAATTAGGAACAGAAAGTAAGAGGCATCCAGTTCGGTAAACAAATAAAATATATTAAAAGAAGGCATGCCATTCCCAAGAAAGCATTATAGAAATACACAACTAGAACTAATATACGAGTCTACCAAAGTCTCAGAACATAAATTTGATAGACAAAAGTGAATCACAACTCTATACACTGCAATGAAAGAAAAGAGAAATTCTTATTTTTAATAGCATTGAAAAATAACACAAATATGGTTGGGAGGGATGGGGAATAAAGAAAGAGGTGAAATTGAGCAGGATGCATTGCTTCATAAAATGTTTTGTTGAATGTCAACTTTTTGTGCAATTATTTAAAGATAATAAAACTATATTTAGCTGGACACTGTGGCTCATGTTCGTAATCCTAGCTACTCAGAAGGCTAAGATCTGAAGTGAAGGTTCAAAACTAGCCTAGACAGGAAAGTTCATGAGACACTTTTCACCAACAAACAACAAAAAATCCAGACATGGAGCTGTGGCTTAAGTGGTAGAGTATTAACTTTGAACAAAAGAAGCTCAGAGACAGTGCCCATGCCTTGAGTTAAAGCACCAGGACTGCTATGTAATATATATATATATATCTATATGTATTATATATTACATATATATTATATAATATATATTACATAGCTACGGTGCTGTATATATGTATGTATGCATACACATACACACACACACACACACACACACAAACCCAAAAACCCATATGTCTTTCGACAGTAAGATACTTAGGGATAAATTTAATTTGAAAAAAATCTGTTGAGGGTCTAGAATTTGTCTTAGTGATAGAAAGCTTGCCTAGCATGCACAAAGACGCAGGTTCAATTCCACATAAATAGAAAAAAAGCCACAGGTGGTGCTGTGGCTTAAGTGGTAGAGCTCTAGCCTTGAGAAGCCTGAGGACAGTGCTCAGGTCCTGAGTTCAAGCCCCAGGACTGGAAAAAAAAAAACAAATCTATGTTGAAATTTGTATAAACACTAGGAGAGACATAAATACTCGGTGTGACATTGGCCAAAAGATAAGTGTACTCTTTACCTCACTCTGTAACTGTAACCTCTCTTTACATCATGGCTACAGTAACAATAACACTAATAAAAATAAAACATAATTTAATGACATGACAAAATAAGTTTTTATAAATAAAATACCATTCCATGTTCATGGCTTGTGAGAGATAATAGTGTTAAGGTTGGCCCTCATTCCTCACAATCAGTGTAATCTCTACACACAAAAACCTAGTACATTAGTGTTCAGAGCAGTGTGATTCATAAGACCCCTGAGCATAGAAATGGCCCAGATGTCCACCAACTTCTGAATGAGTAAGATGTGGATATCTTTACACAGTGTTCTTTTCCGGGCCATGGGATGAAATGAATAATGATTCATGCCACCATATGAACAAGCCGTGGAAACAATGTCATGAAAGATCCAAATTACTATACTCTCACAGAAATGTCCACAACAGATAAATAGGTAGAGACAGAAATGAGTTCAGTGGGTCCTTAGAGCTGGGCAGAAGGGAGAGGAAAATATGAAGACAGTTAATGAATGCTGAGGTTCTTTAAAGAGGAGTGAAAGTGTTCTAAAGTTAGGCAGTGATGCTGCTTGCCTAACCCTGTGTCTACAACAAAATACACTGGGCTTTGTATATTTAACCAGTGAACTGTGTATGTGAAATATAATAGAGATGCTTCCCGCAAACCATCCATTGATTCTCGCCCAGAATACATGGGTCAGGAGCGTGGGCAGCTTCAACCATACTGGTGATGCTTCCCTGAAGCTGGGATCGAAACTGTTGGTGCTCAGAGGCCTCCTCTGGTTCCTCACTACCCTTCTACCTCCTATCCGTCAGCAGGTCAGATGGCTTCTTCTTCAAAACCAGCAGCACTGCCTCTGTGTGTGCAGCAAAACAAAGCCTTGAATGTGCTGATGGTAGCCTGGCCACAGAAGTGACAGTACATCATTTAATCGTGTTACCCTGGTCAGAAGCAAGTCCATGCACCACAGAAGGAAATCACATAGAGTGTAAGGGAAGTTGGGGATGGGAGAGAGAGTCCCAGAGACGGCTCAAAAATTTTCCCTGTCAACACCCATCTCCTCCATCTCAATGACATCCAGTGCATGCTTTTCCCTGAAGTGAATTATTTTTACATCTGGTTCTCTGCTAGGAACGTGTGTGTGTGTGTGTGTGTGTGTGTGTGTGTGTGTGTGTGTGTGTGACAGAGAGAGAGAGAGAGAGAGAGAGAGACAGAGAGAGAGAGACAGAGACAGAAACAGAGACAGAGAAAGAGACAGAGAGAGAGACAGAGAGACAGTCAGACAGACAGACAGACAGACAGACACGCTGGAGATTGAACATGCCAGCTAGGCACTCTACCTCGGAGTTACATTTCAGCCCATCTGCTGGAAACTTCTTGAACCAATTCCTCTCTTTTTTTTGTCATTCTTTATTTCCTTATGAACTTCTCTCTTTTGATATTTTAAGTCCTTCAAAAGCAAGGTAGTCTAGTTTTTAAAAATTGACATCGCAATCTCCTTCATAAGGCAGTGGAAGAAGCCTGGCTGTTTCCCTTACAGAGGGACGGAGCTCAGTGAAAAGCCAAAACACTTCAATTTCTAATAAGCTGTCCTAGATGGACGTCTCATCATCTATACCAATAAAAACCTCCCCCACTGCCTTGTAGTTAATTTGGAAATGTTTTCATGTGGTTTGTTTTATGTTTATGAAGTCCTGAAATGATCATGTGAGTTTCAGAGGCATCACTGAGAACTTTCGCTCCGTGACCTTTCTCACCTCTAGGAATGACATCATGTACCCGGCACCTGGGCTCAGAGAGCCTGTCCTACACATGTCTGTTTTTCCAGGAGACACACTTGAGTCAGACACACCTGACAGCAGAATTGTTTCTTGAGACAGATTCTTGCTATGCAGCCCAGGCTGGCCTAGAATTCCTAAATCCTTCTATACAGGCATGTACCACACTCAGTGGTGGAGTCAGTGTGTGATTGTCTACACCACTCCTTGAGAATGAGCTTAGGCAACGCTCAATTTTATAAATGCTATAGCTGTAACCTTGCCTATGCTAGATCAGCATTTCGTGGGACAAACACACACACACACAGACACACACAGACACAGACACACAGACACACACACACACACACACACACACACACACACACACACCACAAAACAGTTCCTCTCTGAAACTCCTGACTGAATGCTGGCTGCTTGACAGGAAACTGAGGGCCCTAGAAGGCTGCTGCTCCCCTCTGTAATGAGGACGTACCATGGTGAGTCTTGTTTTTAGAGATCTGGGCTATGTCTGCACTGTCCACAGCAGAAATCTTTCCTCTTCAGAGAGGGGAGATCTGAGGGAAAAGGCTCAGAAGGACTTGAGTGGTGTCCAGGAAAAATATCCTGCTTGGAGACAATGGTCATGCTGCTGGTGGATTTCTGCTGAGTTGACAGATCCTTCTGGTCACTCATGGAGTCCACTGGCCTCAGACCAAGAAAACTGACCTGGCAGGGTGCATGAGTGGAAATGCAGATGCTCCTCAGCTTGGTCTGAGGCTATGTGCTGATAAACCCATCAGAAGTTGAAAATTTCCTAAGCCAAAGGTGTTCTCAGTACACCTGACTTACTGAACATCCGAGGCCAGCAGCACACGACACTCAGTGTGGATAATTCATCTCAGGATCCTCTGGCTCAGTGGGAGCTGTGGACACAGCCACTGCTCCAAATCTCAAAAGCTTCATCCTGACAAATCCTCTTCTGGAAACAAAATTCAGAATTTGAGCTATGGTTTCTGCTTTGGCACCATCATAATACTTAAAAAAAACAATTGTGAGCTAAATGGTTATAAATTGGGGATCATTTGCAAACTTCGTGTTAGACCATCAGAGATGTGTGACAATCAGATGGGGGTTCTAGAAGACCAGGATTTCCTGGTGAGAATGCCGTAGTTTAGATCTGAATGTCCCTTGAAGACGCATGTATTAAGGGCTTGGTTTTTTAAAATATTTTTTATTGTAATTAATAAAAGGGTTACATGATATTTGCCAGATAGAAGGTGCATTAATTCACATACATTGATACCCTTTCACATGTCTTGGTCCCCCTTACCCTCCCCCCCACCCCCCACCCCCGGCTTGGTTTTTATTCTGTGGCATGATAAGGAGGTGATTAGGAGGTGTAGTTCATGGGAGGCAGTTGGGTTATTGGAAGTGGGTCTTGAAGGGGAAAATGGGCTGTTGGTCCTTTACTATCTCATGCTTCACTTTCTGGCTATATGAGATGAGCAGTCTTTCTGTACCACCACAGGCCCAAAGACAACAGGGATCACCATGAGCTGATTCTCTGACACCATGGTCCAAAATAAACCTTAGTTCTTTTAACGTTTGCTTTCTCAGTTATTTTGTTACAGTGGTAGAAAGTTGATTCACACAGAGGTTGAGTAATGGATGCTTCCTGACAGAAGAATGAGATTGTTAGGTTTTGAGATACTGATGGAGAGAAGTCCACAGGACATTTGAGCCTGTTAAAAATTAAACACTTGAGCTGGGTGCCAGTGGCTCAGGCCTATCATCCCAGCTGCTCAGGAGGATGGGATCTGAGGATCGTGAATCAAGTCAGCCCTGGCAGGAAAGTCTGTGAAACTCTTCCTGCCAATAAACTACTCAGAAAAAAATTCTGGAAGTGGCACTGTGTCTCAAGTGGTAGAGCACTAGCCTTGAGCACAAAGAGTCTGAGAAAGGGCACCCAGGAGAGAGAGAGAGAGAGAGAGAGAGAGAGAGAGAGAGAGAGAGAGAGAGAGAGAAGGGGGTGGGGAAGAAAAAATAAACACCCAAATCGCTGAATTGCTGAGTTGCCGTCTTGTACAGATGCTTTGGTAAGAGTAATGTCCTCCCCACAGATCATGTGACCAAACTGTCCTAGCCAGATGCCACAAAGATGGCTCTGAAGGCACTGGACAAAGGTTACTTGAGGTTATGTAAAGAGTTCTACTAACCAAGATGTTTGTAACTGACAAGAATTGACTTAAACCTGAAATAAACAGCAAGGCCAGAGTTTTTCCTTGCTGTGTGGGGCTAGGTCATTGGAACTGGGGACATGAAGGGCTGGGGAAAGGCTTGTGTGATGGCCTTGTTTCCTCCAGACCCCAGTGATAGATCCCAGTTCCTGGGAGATTCCAAGGTTCTAGTGCTTGAAGTCTACCTGCCATTTTCTAGCCCTGCTCTTTTAGTCTATAGTATCCTATAAATGGGCTAATATCTGAACACTTATCAACTGAAATAATTTTAGGTTCCCACACTGTAGCGACTCCTCCAAGCCGGCCATTAGTCACTGAATGGATGAAGTAGCACCTCACGTGGCATTTGACTGAATGGTAGGAAGATGTGTGAACAGAAAAGTGTTTTGTCAGAAATGGAAGTAGCGAGAGCAACCCTAGATCCCAGAAGATGTCCTGAACAGGTATTTTTCATCTGGTCAATGCCGAATGGATTGTCATAATAGAACCCTGAGTCTTAGTGATTTATGTTTAAAAGAATACGATGGCCTTTTGCCAGGTACCAGTGTTTACCCCTGGAGAGTGTGTATCTCCTAGGTACTCAGGAGGCTGGGATCTGAGGATCATGACCCCAAGACAACCCAAGCAGCCAAACTTAAGATACTCTTTACTCCAGAACACCAGCAAAAGCACCAAAAGTAGAAGTGTGACTCAAGTGATGGAGTATCAAGCTTGAGCAAACAAGCTAAGCGAGAATATGAGGCTTGAGTTCAAGTCCCACCAGTACTTTCACAAGAAGAAGAAGAAGAAGAAGAAGAAGAAGAAGAAGAAGAAGAAGAAGAAGAAGAAGAAGAAGAAGAAGAAGAGGAAGAGGAAGAAGAAGAAGAAGAAGGGGGGAGGAGGAGGAGGGAGGAGGAGGAGGGGAAGGAGGAGGAGGAGGAGGAGGAGCAGGAGAAAGAGGAAGAAGAAGAAGAAGAAGAAGAAGAAGAAGAAGAAGAAGAAGAAGAAGAAGAAGAAGAAGAAGAAGAAGAAGAGGGGGAGGAGGAGGAGGGAGGAGGAGGAGGGAGGAGGAGGAGGGAGGAGGAGGAGGAAGAGCAGGAGGAAGAGGAAGAAGAAGAAGAAGAAGAAGAAGAAGAAGAAGAAGAAGAAGAAGAAGAAGAAGAGGAGGAGGAGGAGGAGGAGGAGGAGGAGGAGGAAGTATATACCAGTAACCCACATTTATAATCCTGAAGCCAGACTCTTTTTTTCTTTTTTACTACTTAATATCATTTTTAATGAAGCTTAATAGAAAATTTTTAAGGTTATCATTGCATCAAGGACTCCAGATCATTAGTACTTCAAACATACTCTCTAAAACTCAGTATCTAGAAGGACAAAAGTATAACACCCTTTGGTGCTAGTTTTTAGGCAGTTTTCAATGTTGTGAATATTTACTGAACTTGTTAATGACAATGATCTCTATTTTATGACAGCAACTTGTCGAACTCCCTTCTTTCAAAGGACTAATTTGAGAAGTTTTTTTTTTTTGATATTTGCCAGATAGAAGGTGCATTAATTCACATACATTGATACCCTTTCACATGTCTTGGTACCCGTTTCCCTCTCCCTCCCACACCCCCAAGAAGCCAGACTCTTATCTCCAATAATCTACTCAGAAAAGCCAGAAGTCGTGCTGTGGCTCAAGTGGTAGAATGCTAGTCTTGAGCAAAGCTGAGAGTTTAAGCCCCAGAAGTGGCAAGAAAAAAACAGCAGCAGAAGCAGCAATATCTCATTCTGACTCGCCTATCGTTCTGGAGTTTGAGTAGTCACATCTGGCAAAGCTGCTGTGATAGGATAGTAGAAGTGGGGAGAGCAAGTGGGTATGTGTGGAAGAGAAAACAAAACAGGAAGTACAGCCTTGTATAACAACTTCATGTTGTAATTCATCTCGTTCTCCACAGATGAACCCAGACCTACCAGAAAGCCACAAAGTTTTCATTATCATCTGGTCTCCTCTTGTAGTTCTCATGTCTGGGTACTGCCACAGTGACAATCAATTTTCAACATGTGTTTCAAAAGGGACAATGCCAGCTCATGACAAAGGCTTGTAAGGCTGCCTGACCCTCCCAGCTGGTGAGAGCAGCTCAGCTTTTTGTGGCCCAGAACCAGAGTCTGGTAGAGCCACTCCTTATCTCTCAAGAACTCTACAGTTGCTCTTTCTAGCTCTTGTGTTCCAACCCAAGGAAGACCCATGCCCTGCCATCGGCCTTGTCCATGTTTTATGGGATGTCTTCATAGGAGACTCCTTCTGAAGGTTTTTTTTATTGTAATTAATAAAAGGGTTACATGATATTTGCCAGATAGAAGGTGCATTAATTCACATACATTGATACCCTTTCTCATGTCTTGGTCCCCATTACCCTCCCCTCCCCCCCATCTTGGTTTTCCCCCCTTCCCTATCCATTTTCAAATAACCAAATACAAATAAATCCAATATATCAGATAACAAAGTGAGATACTGTAACAATATGACATAACCAAGGGACAGCAAAAGAGATGAGAGATAACATAGTACATTAAGGACAACAATCATTCATTGCATGGCTTTTGTTTCAATATCCTGGAGGTCTTTTCAATTAGCTTCATACTATATGGCCTTATGTATCAAGGTTTTGCTCTATTGCAAATCTCTGCTAGTAGAGCCCAAGGTTTCTACTGATTATGACAAATGAGGGGAACCATTGAGCCTAATTTCCTTTGAGTCTGGCTTACTTCACTTAATATGATTTTTTCTAAGTCTTTCCATTTCCTAACAAATGGGGCGATGCCATTCTTTAAGACACCAGCATAGAATTCCATTGTGTACAAATACCACAACTTGTTGATCCATTCATCAACTAAGGGACATCTAGGTTGGTTCCATATCTTTGCTATGGTGAATAATGCTGCAATGAACATTGTTGTGCTAGTGGATTTAGTATGCCCTAGTGTCTGGATGGTTGGGTGAATGCCAAGTAGTGGAATATCTGGGTCATAAGGGAGCTCTATGTTTAGCCTTTTGAGGAACTGCCATATTGCTTTCCATAGTGGTTGAACGAGTTTGCACTCCCACCAACAGTGTAGTAGTGATCCCTCCTGGCCACATCCCCTCCAGCATCTGTTGTTATTAGTTTTCTTGATCCTGGCCATTCTAGCTGGAGTGAGGTAGAATCTTAGAGTTGTTTTGATTTGCATTTCTTTTATGACCAGAGATGTTGAGCATTTCTTCATGTGTCTATAGGCCATTTTTGTTTCTTCTTCAGAGAAGACTCTCTTTAAGTCTTTGGCCCATCTTTTAATGGGATGGTTGTTATTTTGGGTTTCTGAAGGGTTTGTGTGAACTTTCTGGGATGTGGGAGATCCTCTCTGAAGGGCTTTCAGAACTATATTAGGTAATATACCCTTTCAGACCACCCTTGCTGGCCCACCTTTGTCCCTCAATCTCCCATTAGCCTGTCCAGGTAAATGTATGAAAGACTCAGTACTGTCAACACAAGAGTAAGTGTGGGGGCCAGGAGTGTGGCCTAGTGAAGGAGTGCTAGCCTAGCAGGCATGAAGCCCTGGGTTCCATTCCTCAGTACCACATACAGAGAAAAAGACAGAAGTGGTGCTGTGGCTCAAGTGATAGAGTACTAGCCTTGAGAAAAGCCAAGAACAGGGCCCAGATCCTGAGTTCAAGCCTCAAGACTGGCAAAAGAAATAAAATAAAAATAAAAAAGAATAAGTATGATGCATTTACTATTGGTCTTTCTGGAAGCCATTTTCCCCCCAAAAGTCACATGACTTCTAAATGACATAGTTTTCTGTGTTACATAGCCACAGAAGCCAAGGTGAAGGGTTCATGTGGATGGCAATAGATAATGAGCTCCAGGCCTGGGCATCATAAGAGAATGAAGGGAACTGGAATTTCGTACTTCAGGGTCTGGACACTGGCTAGGCCTTTAGTACAACTACATAATTTCCAGTCTAATTGGCACATGCATAGATACTGGTAGGCTGATTTTTTTTCAGCCACAAAGTCATCCACTTCTCCTCAGCCTTGGGAGCACAGAACAAGATTTGGAAATAAAAATAATATGTACATGGCTATTGCCAAAAGAAAAAGTATAAATGGATTCCAGAGGTAGCATGCATGAAGCCCCAAGTTCAACTCCTTAGCACTACATACACAGAAAAGGCCAGAGTGGTGCTGTGGCTCAAGTGGTAAAGCACTAGCCCTGAGAAAGCCCAATGATAGTTCCCAGGTCCTGAGTTCAAGCCCCAAGACTGGCAAAAATAAAAATCTAAAAGAGATTTCAACCATCATCAAAGTGAACACCCCTGGTTTTAACAAAGTGAACTGTACTATTCTTTTTGCTATGTAGCCTAATTTATTTTTTTCTTTTTGTTCCAGGATGGGCTTGAATTCAGGATGTTGTCCCTTAGCTTTTAAGCTCAAGACTGGCACTGTCACTTGGGCCACAGCTCCACTTCTGGCTTTTTTGATGGTTAATTGGAAATAAGAGTCTTGTTGATTTGTCTGCCCATCTTCCTTCAAACAGTAACCCTCAGATCTCAGCCTCCTGAGTAGCTAGCATTATACTTAGGAACCACCAACACCCAGTTCAATCCCTGTTATTGAAGATCTGGTTATACCTGTGGCTAGTTTCCTATGCAGACTCACATAAGTAATCATTTTGTAGACACAGAACAAGCCATACTGTCATTTCTACTATATGGCGTGAATCGAAAACAGAATTTTTATCTGCTCTGGAAAAATGAAGGTCTTGTCTCTGCCTGTCTGGGTTTTGTAGCTGCTTGCACACAAAGCTGCACCTCAGTGTTCACAAGGCACACCCCCACCCCTGCCACCCCCAGTTCTGTAGCCTGGACCTGCTGTTCCAGAGTAAAAGACGATGTGGCAGTCTCACTGTCTCTGTTGTCCAATGTCTGAGCAGGGCCTGGGGCAGGCAAGCTTGGGCTAGAAGCTGTCTCAGCTAGTATTTGTCCTGGCAGCCTCTCCAGGTGAATGCAGAGGAAAAGGAGCAAGAGAATACATGTAGGATTTTTGCTCACACAGGACTCCTTGGGCAAAGATTTGCATGCTGTAGGGATTTCCACTGCACTTCACTTGGCTTCTTGGAAATGACTAGATATTGGGTCTAAACCTTAGTAGTACTTGTAACAATAGAGTGAAAGCTGGAATATCCAAGCCTTTGCCTCTAAAACCTCAGTTGTTTGAAGAAAGTTATTTAACACCAAAGGTTAACTTCAGATTTCTGCTTTATAGGCAGTAACAGCTAGCAAATCTTATATGGAAATATGATCTTTTTATTCTTATTTGTGTCCTTAGTAATTTTCCTACAGGAAGTATGTATTAATCATGTTGTTTTATTTTATCTTTCTGTTTTTTCTAAAGTAAACACAAAGAAAAGTTTTTTGGAAGAGAAACATGACAGAAAATGAAAGAGAGCATCTGGCATAGACATGCACAGGAAGGCAGAATTTCCACCCATCTCCCCTCTCTTGGCCATCTTTTTCATTACAGAGGTTACCTTCAGTTAAATTCTGAGAATTAGAGTCTGTGAAGATGGCTTTCTTATTGGTGGGTCTCCTTTATTTCCTATAAGATTATGACACCAAAGAGTTACTGTCTTGTCCTAATTTCCTCATTTTTTTCATAGTCCCTTACCCCCATTTCGTTGTCAGACAGAGTTTGATTTACAAGCTTCTCCTGATATCAGTATGTTTTATGTGCCACAATTCTCTAATTGGCTACTTTTCTACTAACTCGTATCATCCCCTTCCCTGCACCCACTGAAGAGGCACCCTAACTGCTGTTAGGGAAAAAAGGCAACCACCTCTCTTGCTACTTCCTGCTGATTCAAGGTGTTTTATTTAAAATAAACACCTCTCCATGGCCTTGAGACAGAATCCTTCTTGAAAATCCAGTATAGACCATAATTCCTGATCCACTATCCACCAGCAGGTGTACCTGGAAGGAGTTTTGTGGTAGTAAAACGACTGAGTTTCAAAAAATATGATCACTTTTTTCTTTTTATCAAAAAGATTATAGGTTTCAAAAGCAATTTTCTGAAGATTGGATTGTAAATTATTCTGAACCTACTGGGTCTAAGCAAGATATGAATGATTTGTTCTTCCTACAGGTCTACTGCATCAGTTTTCCATTATTGTCTCAAAAATATCTGAGATAATAAACTTAGAATGAGGAGAGCGTTGTTTTAGCTTAATTTCAGAGGTTTCAGTCCATATGGTGAGACAGAGCATTACCGCGGGAAGTGCAAGCTGCTCACCTCAGAGTGGTCAGGAAGCCCAAAGACAGAGAAAGGAAGTGCCCTCCCAGTATCTCCTTCTAGAACTTCTTCACATTGTGCAAGTTCCACTCTGGAACTGACAACACTGAGCTGGAGACCCAGCCTTCCACACAGGAGCCTCCAGTGACATTTGTTTTTTACTTTCACATTTCCCCAGCCCCTAGTTTCAAACAACAGTCTTGAGATCTCAGACTCTTGAAGAGATTGGAATGAGCTACCAGTGTCCTGCTATTTGGGGTGGAGTGGGGAAAGGTAGTCCTCCGATGACATTTAAGACCCAAACTATAGCAGAATGATGAGGCCAGCTCCCTTCCCTTCATATGAATAAACTTTGTAATTGAAAGGGGAAGATATGGATTCTTTATTTCTTCTTCTTCTTCTTCCTCCTCCTCTACCTTCTTCTTTAGTGAGATAAAGTTCTCATTTCCTGTTTTCTGAATTAAGGGTAGTGACACGTTATAAGAGAGTTTGTGGAATGGCAGGACCAGTGTGAAATGCAGGTTGGGGGGCTTTGGTGGTCTAGGCAGTGAAGAGAGGAAACATATTGCCTGGCCATGTACCCAAAGCAGAGCACCAGCTCCCTTCCACATCTGTCCTCCTATCTGTCCATGTGCAGTGATGATGGACAAGTCAGAGATACTCGTGCAGTAGTTTCAGGATTTTTCTAGAGCAGGAACATATTCCCTGCTCCACTCTCTTTGTCCCCTCTACCTCTTTTCTGCCACAGTGAACCATGAGGCTACGAGGACAGAGAGTTGGCCTCTGACCAGACCAGGAGACACTAAGAGAATGAGGAGCTATTTCTCTTGTTCAAATACTTTTCTGTAGATGGAAGGAGAACCTAGGCTGTTTGCCAGTACAGCTAAGCTTAATTCCATCTGCTTTACATTTGTCATGGCTTTCCTGAGAACCAGAACCAAGAGGAATTTCTTTTACTAAAGAAATACAGCTGCAGGTATTTAGCAGGAGAATTCACTAGTGTCATTAAGAAGATTGAGACGTCTCATCATCCCTTTCTGCAAGCTGGAAACCCAGGAAATCCAGCTGGTGGCATGGTTCCCTCTGAAGACCTCTAGTGGAGAACCTCTCAGGTTCAAAGCCAGGAAAAGCTGGACATCCAGCGTAAGAAGAGAGAGTACACACCCTTTTCCCACCTTTCTGTTCTACTTAGAGCCTCAGTGGACTGGGCTTCCACGTTGGTGAAGAATCATCTTTATTCAAACTATGAATTCAAATGCTGCTATCTTCCAGAAATGCCTCCGTGGACACACCCAGAAATTAAAGCATGCTCAACTACCTTGGCATTTGATAGCCTAATAACGTTGTGCCTTAAAATTAGAAAATTGATTTTACTTTAAATGGTTTTCCAATTGTGTGGTAAATTACTGGAACAACTTTGTGTGATTTCTTCCTTCCTTCCTATCTTTCTTCTTACTTTCATCCATTCCTTCCTTCCTTCCTTCTTTTTTCCTTTTCCTCTATTTTCTCTCTCCTTTCTTTTTTCTTTCATTCCGTTGCTATCTCTATTCTTTCTCTCTCCCTTCTTTCCTTTCATTCTTTCCTCATTTTCATTTTTCTTTTTTGCTTGCCTGCTTGCCTTTTCCTGACTTCCTTCCTTTCTTTCTTGTGTGTTTGCTTTCCTTCTTTCTTTTTCCTCCCTCCTTTTCTCTTTCTCTTTCCATCCTCATTCTTTCTTTCATCTTTCCTTTATTCCTTCCTTCCTTCCTTTTCAGTAGGGTGAATTAAAGCCAGTGCTCTCTATCATTTGACCATATCTTCAGATCCCTTTGTTTATAGTTTGTTCTTGAGCTAAGGTCCTACTAACTTTTCCCAGATGAGTCCAAAACCCTCAACCATCCTATCTATGCCTTACAAGTAACTGCATTTCATGTGGCCTCTATCATGCTTGATTTCACGTTTTTTTTTTAAATTTTTGATAGTCCTTACCAATTTCTTAGATAGTGTCTTGTGCATTTTGTAGGTAGGATCTGGTAATGTGTGCCTTGAACTGTGATTTCTTGCCTCTCCCTCCCATGTATATACTTTTTGTAACACAAAAAAGTACCCTCCGAACCTTCTAGAAGTGTAGCAACAGTATCCTGGGCTGAGGGTGTCTGCAGCCATGTGGAACCTGAAGCTGTAACTGAGACCCAGGACACCTCAGCCTCGCACGCCCTGCTCCTTGTTCTGAAAGAACCTTCAGGGCTTTCTCTTTAGCAGGATTTCTGTATTTGATGTTTATTTCACAACAGTGTCTTGTTTTTCAGGTTGCAGTGAACAGAAAAAAAATAATAGGTATGAAAAAGACCTTTAGATCTTCAGAAGAAAGCCACCCTATAAATCCAAGGCATTATTATTACTAATAAAATCACAGGACATTCATCTCTTATTGGTCCACTTCATCTAATAAAAAAAAATAATCCCGTTGGTTCCCTCACTGACTCTTCCCCACACCCCTCTCCTTCCGCCTTCTCGAGAGAAAATAAATACCTGCTTTCAATAAATTATGGGACATAGAGTTTATGTTTGTTCCCATGGGGTCTCAAAAGTTTTACTTGTTCCAAACAACTTTGTAGCTTCTTGGGTAGAAATCAAAAGGTCTGGAGCTCCATGCCATGTACTACAAATTCTGCGATTATACACTTTTCTTTACTAAACTTCAGTATAATTGCCATATTTTCCAAGGACACGGAATCAGGCTTTAATTGTGGGTGTGTGCTCACACATACTCTTTGGCTCAAGGCTGCCACTCTACCATTGAGAAATACCTCCACTTCTGACATTTTGCTGATTAACTGGAGATAAGAGTCAGACTTTTCCTGCTCAAACTGCCTCTAAACTGCAATCTTCAGAGCTCAGCCTCCTGAGTAGTTAATATTACAAGTCTGAATCACCAGCACCTGGCTTGTCCCACAATTGTAAATGTAACTGTACACCTTTTTTTTTTTTACAACTTTTAACCATTCTGCCTGTGTACTGTTTTATGGGACAAAAATTGCTGTGGCCTCAGAAACGATGGCCGTGAGATTAGAGGGAGGTGGTACAGTGGTCGGCTGCTCGATCCCTGTGGGAACTGAAGACTTGATCAGGTGAGGTGTTCTGGGCTCGCCTGGTCCATCAGATCAGCATCCTGCATGCCTCAGGTGCCAAGGCAATACCCCTGGACTTGGCACTGTGGGCTCTGGCAAAGCCCAGAGGCTCACTGTACCTCAACTAGCTTTCATCAAAGTGAGGAGCTTTTGACAGTCAAGCTGCACTGAGTAGCGCCAAGCTAAGAGGCAGACAGAACCCTCAGGCACGAAATGTGTTTTCCAGGCAGATTGGTTTTCTCAGCACAGAGTGAGTCATGACACTTTCCCTTTGAATTACACTGATAAATTTGGTAAGTATCAGAGCTGAGTGCAGTCAGAGGCCAGTCGTACTATGTGATTACTGTGTGAAGGGTAGCTCAGCTGACACGGAGTGAAGTGGTCTTCTATAGTCCGGTTGCATTCCACATTAGACCAAGGTTATCCATCAGTCCAGTCCCAGAAGAGTGAGCTTCAAGGCTGGAGTCATGCCAAAATGCGTGTAAATCACAACCCAAACTCCATGTGATGGCCAGGATCAGAACTTCCTATCTGGAGATGCCCCAAGCTTCTCTTTTCTGTGCTTAGGTTATTTCTCAGATAGACTTCTCTAGTGCTTTTATTTTTCTTCTCTCATCTTCTAATTACCACCCTCTGTTTTTCCCTTATTATACTAATAATAGTTGCACTTGCCAGACAAGGATATGTTTGTTTAGTGGCCCAACATGCCTTACAATCATCACCTTTTTAGCTCTGCAAGTAAAATGGTTTTTACTTTGACATGACTATTTGTCTCTAATACTCATAACTCTATAGCCAGCGTAGAGAAACATGCTCAAGTCATCTTTGTAAAATAGCTAACCAGTGTGTTGTAGAGGTTGCCATTTCTCCACCAACTTGCCTTTGAAAGTTGCATGAAAATTAGTTGGACATATAATGTATCTATTTGTGAACTCTCTATTCTTGACTTTATAAATTATATTTCATCAACAAAAATGTAACATGTAACAATAATCATGTATTATATATTATATGTAACACTATCTTCATTCCTGTAGACTCATTTTAAGTCTGGAAATAAGATAGTACTAGCTCTCTAAATTTTTTTGTTTGTGTGTGTGTTCTTCTAGTAGTATTTTTTTTCTTTTGTGGTTTCAACTCACTATTCTACTGCTTCAGCCGCCCAGGTGCTGGATTTACAGGCATTGATCATTGCTTCCATCACCATTCTTACTTTTGAAAGTTTTTGTTGTTGTTGTTGTTGGTTGTGGGACTTGAACTCTGGGCCTGGGTATTGTCCCTGAGCTGAGTTCTTCAGCTCAAGGCTACCACCCTATCCCTTGAACCACAATGCCACTTCTGGTTTTCCAATCGATAATTGCAGATAAGAATCTCATGAACTTTAGTGCCCTGGCTGGCTTTGAACCACCACCCTTAGCCTCCTGAGTAGCTAGAATTACAGGTGTGATCCTCTGTGCCTAGCAAAAGTTGTTTTGACTAGGATAAGTACTTAGCATTTTAGTATGAATTTTAAATTTAGGAATTAAGATGACAAAAACCTTATAGAAGTTTGGTTATGATTGCATTGCTTCTATAGATCAAT
Source organism: Megascapheus bottae (assembly GCA_024803745.1). Lineage (NCBI taxonomy): Eukaryota > Metazoa > Chordata > Mammalia > Rodentia > Geomyidae > Megascapheus > Megascapheus bottae. The sequence goes on from JANJXV010000189.1 coordinate 464,193, forward strand.
TTGAGAATTGATGTCTTATATATTATAAATATACATTTTATATATTTATGTTATTATATTATATATTTGTATAGTATATAATTTATAACAAATATCTTATATAATATTATATAATATATGTTATATTACATATTATATATAATTAAATGTGCTTGCTAGGCAAGCACTCTATACCACTAGGCCAAACTCCTGGCCCACAGAACTTCGTATTTCTGATTGAGCAGACAGAGCCTGGTATTTCCCCATCTCTAGTCCGCCATCTTGCATCTTCCCTCCTGTTTGAGCATCTTATGGGCTATCCAAGCAAAACTCAGAGACTTTCGGCAAATGCAGAGCATGACAGGTTATAGCTTGTCGACTAGATCTGATTATCCAGAACATCGTTTAAGATTAAGGTTCCTGACAGCCAGGCCAGATTGATAAGGGCTTCCCCCAAATGCTTTTATGCCTGACCCCTGAGACGTGCCTTTAGAAACTTAGACTTTCTTAATAATGAATGATATAGACATTGCTCCCAGAAAATTCACTTATGCAGGGAAGCCCTGTATAGCATTGAATCAATTACATATAATGCTCGAGAATGTCATCAAGGCCACCAAGTCTGAGACAGAGTGGCACCACGCAAGCCCTCTTCATCCTGCTCCCTGGGTGCTTTAGTGGGTGTTTGTGAGGCTTTGGAAAAGATCTCTGCATTTTTCTCCTGTGGGCTGTCACCCCCGAGGGGTCTGGAGCCACCTGGAGTCACCTGCAGGTGGGCATACTTAGGTCAAAGTCTAATTTGTCAAGATCTCACAGCAGCATTGGCCCTACCGAAAGGGTATATCACTTTATGGAATATGCAACACCTTTTGGGGGGCTTGAGCTTATTGCCTCATATGGATAAGCGGGGATTCTACCACTTGATGCATGCCCTTAGCCCTCAGTGCTATGTATTTGTTGGTGTTTCTGTCTTCATGCACAAGGGCCAGCACTGCATTAGAACAGCCCACACATGGCAGTTTTCCTCTGAAGGGCTGTGTGAGTGATGCATGTGAACTGAGACTACAGAAAACAAAGACTGTCACTGAGAGGTGCCTAGAAGATAAACAAAGACAGGGATGTGTTTCTCAGGACCTTTTGGAATGGAATGTGCTTGACCAGGGTGTTGCCTGAGGCATTCTCCCCACACTCCCTTTCATCCTGGATATTCTGAGGGGTTGAAACAGCTCTTTAGCAGTGTGCACACACTGAGGTAGGCATCTAGATCTTTTGTGGACTCAGGAATATTTCTTCAGAAATACTAGAAAAGCATTGCTAAGAGGGGTGCACAAACTATGGCTGCTCAAAACTCTTCATAGCCTGAAATGGATCTCTCCCATTTGTAAGTGGGGCCTCCAGTGGGATGGAAAGATGAACTGAGTGTAAAGACCTCTCAGATGAGATCTTCACAAGGACTTGGGCATCAAAAATTGTGAGCTGGGTAAATCTTTTGCTTTGAGTCACTCAGCTTCAAGCACTTTGCGAAATTACCATAGGTAATGAAAGGGCATAAATACACATCAGCCATTGACAGAAATTATTTTTAACACTTTTACTATAAGTGAAGCTCTTTTTCACCTGAAAAGGGGAATGCATCCATGAAATATATTCTGCAAGGAAACTGGTCACCTAAGCAGATACTCCTTGGAGAGCTATATCTCTCAGTTACCATGACAACTCCTCCCACCCCCAGTTGCGGTAGCTTCACATATATCCAGAAAGATGTCAGCTCATCAACATAACACAAAGTTCTAGCTTCTCCTGCCCAGGAAAGAGAATGGATCCCAAAGGAGAAATCCTTCCATGTACTTTAAATCCACTCTTGCTTGCGACAACTTGAGACTAGGTATATGGTGAGAACTTAAACGACTATAAACATGGCCTTCCCCACGACTGGACCAGGTGTGTATTTCACTCAACAGAGATTAGTAAAGGCCCAGGGGTTGGGAAAGGAGATAGTCATAGTCCAATTTGCCCCATCCCTATCTGTATGTCGATGCTGAAAGCAACGAAGATTAATTCAAAGCCTATGTCTATTGTCTAATTAGTAATAAAATATGAATGCATTCCACATGCATAACTTGGAAATTCCTACACCACCCTTAACACAAAAGCAGCCATGTGCATAGCCAAGCAAGCTCCTAATACCTTTGGGTTCTATATTCACAGATTCAATAAACCACAGATGAAAAATGGTCTTAAAAATTGCCTCTGTTGTGGCTGCTCACGCCTATAATTCTAGCTACATAAGAGTCTGCGATGTGAGAGATCATGGTTTGAAGCCTCTTTAGGCTGAAACGTTGAAAGACACCATCTACCAATTAACCAACAAAATGGTGAACTGGAGGTATGGCTTAAGTAATAGAGCCTAGCCATGAGCAAGAAAGTAGAAAACCACACAAGAATCAGAAGCCCTGAGTTCAAGTCCCCATACAAGCAGCCATACACTTAAATGCTACTTAAATAAATTTACATCTGTACTGAGGATACATAGACTTTTTTCTTGTCATTATGCCCTACACACTAGAGTAAAATAACAAATGACATAGCATTTGCATATCTGAGGTATCAGAAGTGACCCCTAGGTGATTTCAACTACCTGGGCAGATGTGCAGAGGTTATTTTCAAATGCTACACCATTCTTCATCAGGAATCTGACCATTCTGTATCAGGACATCCGTGGATTTAATCATTTACAGAGGTCCTAGAGCCTCCAATCTCCCAACAGATTAATGGCATGGGAAACTGTATTTATCCATGTTTGAATGTTTGAATGTTTGAATGTTTGTTAAAGAATGAAAACCACATCAAGAACTCTTCAGCTCTGAAGTAGCCACCCTGAAAGGCTCCTCTGTATGTGAGGTGGTGGGGTATCCCAGGGCTTGAACTCAAGGCCTGGGCACTGTCCCTTAGCTTTTTAGCTCAGGGCTAGCATTCTACCACTTGAACCATGCCTTCACTCCCAGCCTTTTGCTGGTTAATTGGATATAAGAGTCTCCTAAACTCTGCCCAGATTAGCTGTGAACTGTCATCTCCAGATCTCAGCCTCCTGAATACCTCAAATTCTAGCGGTGAGTCACTGGTGCCCAGCTTGAGGAGCCCCAGAGATTCTCTCATGGATGTGATCTCCACAGAAGCCTTTGGAGTGTGGTGACCCCTGGCCACTGAGGACGGTGCTGGCATCTAGGGCAGAGGAAGGAGAAGGAGAAGCAGCTCCATGAAGGCTAGCATTATCCAGAGCCAGTGCCTGACCCTGGGTCTGCAGGAGCAAGCCAGTCCCCTCCAGCAGCAGGTAGTTTTACAGGACAGAAACTAGAACCAAGAGCTGCTTCTGAAGGATGGAACCAAGCTAGGAAATGACCATTCCAAGGAGCTGAGTGTCAACAGTCTATCTAAATAAACTATGAATTAAGATCAATGATTAGGAAGGAAAAATGCCCTGAATATGCCAGTGTCAATCAGTTCTGTACTTTTCCGAGTTCTGGTATGTATTTCTGGCTTTCTCTTCTCCTGCCTGAAACAGGTTTGTCCATGCCCCTGCTCCTATCTCTTCCCCCTTCTCTCCTTTGCCCTCTCACTGTGTCTTGCTCTTTAGAAGCTTTCAGAAATTGGCAGCTTAGTGGAGGGGTGAGGAGGGGTGGGGGAGAGCTACAGAGCACTTGGAGCAAAACCAGTTTCTGAAAGACCAAATTCCAGACCTGAGATGTCACATTGTGTTAGTGTGAGGTTAGAAATGAGAAATGAAGCTGAGGTTTGAAAGGGTGGCAAGGAATGAGAGGACAACAACATGCAGAGATGGGTTTTGGACTTCTGTTTTACTTGACTTAAATATTTTGTTCCTTCAAAGTTGATTGACCTTTCCAGTTATAAAAAGTAAAGGGAGCTTAGCCGCCTACAGCACCTTGTTTTCTGTGTGGCCTTGGGCCAGTAGGTAGATGATGAGCAGAGAAAGTGCAGCCTTTATGCCATGCCATAGACAGGTTGTGGAATGCATATTGGAATGAAGGTCGAGTGATTGACAAACCAGCAATGCAGTTCCACATAAGAGTAGGGTTTATATTCAAAGGTCTTAGTGCTCAGGAATTTCCCTGGCCTCTTATTTGGCCTTGTGAATGTTCTGGCTTCGAAGCAAATGCAAATGTCAATAGTGAGGAAATCTTGCTGGCAAACAAGAAAACTCTTTGTATCACTGTGAAGATTTTCTTTTTTCTTTTTTTTCATTCCAGTTCTGGAACTTGAACTTTGGGCCAGAGTGCTGTCCCTTAGCTTTTTCATTCAAGGCAAAAAAAAAATCTTTCTCTGTATTCGTGCGTGTGTGTACATTTGTGTGTGTGCGTGTGTGCATGTGTGTGTGTGTGCGTGTGTGTGTGTGTGTGTGTGTGTGTGTGTGTGTGTGTCTTGGGGCTTAGCCTCAGGGCCTGGGCACTGTCTCTGAGTTTTTGTGTTCAAGGCTAGTTCTTTACCACTTGGAGCCACAGTTCCATTTCTGGCTTTTGGGGCGTTTAATTGGAGATAAGAGTCTCACAGACTTTCCTATGTGAGCTGGCTTTAGACTGTGATCCTTGGATCTCAGCCTCCAGAATAGCTAAGGTTACATAGAAGGAGCTACCATCCCCAGGCTGAAAAGTATTATTTCTTAAAAATGCTAAAGTCTATACATTTCTTTTTTCTATCTATATTTGCTCTAAGAAATATTTTGAGAGCCAGGAACTAGTGGCTCATGCCTGTAATCCCAGCTACTCAGGAGGCTGAGATCTAAGGATCGTGATTCAATACTAGCCCAGGCAGGAAAGTTTAAGAGACTCTTACTTTGAATTAATCACAGAAAAAAGTGAAAGTGGTACTGTGGCTCAAGTAGTAAAATGTTTACCTTGAACAAAAGGATCCCAGGGACAATACCCAGGCCCAGACCAGAGTTCAAGCCCCAGGACCAGAAAAAAAAAATATATATATGTATATATATGCATATGTATGTATATGTTTAGGGCAAATGCCAGTGTCTCAGAGCACAGGAGGCTGTGATCTGGAGATCTCTCTTTGAAGTCACCTCGGGCAGAAAAGTCAATGAGGCTCTTATTTCCAATTAACTAGGGAAAAGCTAGATATAGAACTATGGCTCAAGTGGTAGAATAGCAGCCTTGAGCAAAAACGTTAAGGGAAAGATCTTAGGCACTAAGTTAAAGCTCCAGTATTGGCACAACTAAAATAAAATAAAATATTTAAGTGTGAAAAGAACAGGATTCTTATTTTAAAGGAGAGTAAACAAAGTGAATATTTCCCCTGCAGATGTAGAGTACTGTGTCCTTCATATTACTGGCACAACTGGTTTGCCTGGCACAAGTGAGTTGTCCTGTGGAATTGTCTCCTGAAGTGAGGTAAGTTTAGCCCAGAGCCAGCATTGGCTTAGAAGTCAACACTGAAGAAAAGTGATGAAATCCATTCATTGCTTTTCAAACCTTAACAATAAGACCTTCATGTCCACACCATTTCCAGTCATGTAGACACCATTGCCACCTCTTAGTGCCAGGAGACCGTGATTTGAAGGTCCTGAATCTGGATCCATCCATATGTCCATCCTTAGATTCAGTTGATGTCTACATCACTTTATCCAATGACCACTTCCAAATCAGAGACCTACCCAGAGGGAAATTCCAGACTGCAGTGCTATGGAGACTTTCATGTATGTCCCAACCCAGCCCAGAGACTGACCCCAGGGACCTCTCCAGGAGGTCCATCATGATGAGCAAAGCTCAATCACGAGGAGGAGCAGGAAAGCCAGCTCAGACAGGAGGTCTGCCAAGTGCTCCATCCGTCTCTGGGAAGGACCTGAGTAACTCCCACTCCCACACAAAAGCCTCGGGGACCAGCTGGGTGCCCACCTCATTCTCTCTACTTTCCTGCGTATGGCCTATGGGGAGAAGGCCATGATCAGAATAACTAGTATGAGGAAGGAGGCAGGGGGGAGGGGGCAGGGATTCCTCTGTCTCCATTTCTCTCACCATAGAAAGTTGATTGGGTATGGGAAATACAGCGTCTGTTTAGATGTAGCTATCTTTTTAAAAATTTTGTGGTAGTCCTGGGGCTTGAATGCTGTTTCTTTTTCTTAGCTTTCTTGTTCATGGCAGGCTCTTGAGCCATACCTCCATTTCTGGCTTTTTCCTGGTTTATTGGTGATAAGAATCTCCAGCATGTTCCCACCCATGGCTACCTTCAAATCTTCATTTTCAGATCCCAGCCTCTTGGGTAGCTAGCATTACAAACATGACCCACCACTTGTCTGGCTGGCCTACCACCTGTCTGGCTAGATGTATCTGTCTCCAGGGCAGTCCGAAGGGTCTTATGTGAGTCAAGCTTTCAGGGGCATCATCTGAGAGTTCAATAACCCTGATTGTCCTAGACTTCAAGCACTCAGATCAGAAAACTTCCCTCCTTTGGAATACCCAGAAGAGGCAGGGCTAGTAAAACTAGGCAGCTACAGAATCCCCATCCCCACCCCTTGTTCTACTAGAACAACAAGACCTCGTTGACATTCATAAAAGTTTGTGTTTGAGGAATTATTGCTTCCTCTTGTGATATGTGGCCCTGTGCATCTGCACGCTTTAGAGCATATAGCATATAGCTAATGAAGCCTGAAAGCATCTCTGCAGCATTCTTTGGTCGGAATGCTCTGGTTTCTACTTCTCACCTCCCTTTCTCCGATTTGCTATCATGGATCTGCCCTGCTCTCCAGCTCTTTCTCTTCTAAATGTGTAATGAGTACCCAGCACATGCTTCTTGAATGTGAGTGAGAGCCACTCATGTTTGAAGAGGACCCTAATTAGAAAACACATTCTCAGTTGCCACAGGGAAGAGAGGAACACTCCAGCTAATAATAACTCTTCCATAAAGCCCTTGACCAAATGACTCTCTTTGTTTTAATTGGGAGCCAAAAGTTCTTGAAAATAAATATAGATCTCCAGAGAAAACTAAAGGATGCAGCTTTATCTTATGGAAATGTCATGTTGGGAAGCCAACGTGATAGTTTGTGCAAGAGGCAATCAGAGAATCTGGGTTGGGGGCAGAGGTAAGGAGGAGGCTCTGGTAGAGACCTCAGAGGGAGGCAGTGCTGTGATGGCTGAGATTGATTCTCCTCAGTTAAAAGAAAAATCACAAATATAAGCAACTATGAAGGCAAATTGATTGTGAGTTTGGGGGGGGGCAGATTGTGTGTGGGAGTGTGAGCGCGCGCGCACGTGTGTGTGTGTGTGTGTGTGTGTGTGTGTGTGTGTGTGTGTCGCTAATAGGTCCTGAACTCAGAGCCTGGATGCTGTCTCAGCTTTTTTTTGTTCAAGGCTAGTGCTCTAACATTTAAGCCACTGATCTAACCAGCTTTTTGCTGTTTAATTGGATATAAGAGTCACATCAACTTTCATGCCTGGGCTGGCTTAGAACTGTGAGCCTCAGGTCTGGGTCTCCTGAGTAGCTAGGATCACAGGTGTGAGCCACTGCACCTAGCTTGGTTGTGATTTTGAAGATGGGACAATCGCCATCCCAAAACAGAAACTAACAACAACAACAAAAATCTGAGAATGGAGAGAACAGTCAGGAGAGAAAGAACGGAGAGGAAGAAGGTGAATTCTAAGGAAGAGGTATATAACAAGCACTATACTGTAAGAGAAAAGTGTTCTTAGCAATCTATGAAGACGGGTGACCCACAGTGGAGCTTCCAAGACCTGGCCCTTCTGTGGGCCTCTCTGGCCAGCACAGTCCTGAGAAGATGGAGAGAAAAATACATTTCCCAAGCTCAAGCCCTGGTGGGCCTCTAATTTTACTTCCATGAGTGTGCCCTGATGGATTCTGAGAGGGAGTAGATGGGTCATAAATAAAACACAGCCCATAACCCAACCATAATCAGTTGCAGCTGCGTTGGACAGAGGCCTGACAGGCAAATTGCATCATGTTGGAGCCTTTCTCAGAACCTGCTATACTCTGCTGCCAGCATGGGGGAGGGGAGGCTGTCTATTATTAGGGACGGCCTGAGACATGAGTTTGCAGAATTCATTGCTCTAGATTCAAACCACATTTCCAGGGAATGAATTATGGGGAAAAGGGGGGGGGCATGCATGGAGACTTCCTGGCTGCTTGCAAGGTATATCAGCGTTGAAGAGAGCTTTCATTTATTACACTGTAAGTTAGCTGTTCAAAGGTCTTACACCCCTGGGATCCTTCCCTGCAAATACTATACTGGAGTTAGTACATTTGCGTATATGTGCCTACGACCCTGTATATATTTACATGTATAGTTATCATGTAGATCTAATGTTCACCTATGAGAGATGCATGCATCCTTTGTCACAAGTCACTTACACTTTAACAAAATGAAGAGCAGGAAGCTGTAACATGTTGTTGGGGAGGGGCTGGATGAGGCCAAGAGAGGGTAGTAGAGGAATGGAGACAGGAAGAGTGGGTGGATGGCAATAGTCTTAACGCCACCGTATACATGTGGAAATGGAACCTGGAAGGGCTGGGAGAGATGAGGGGGACATTAATCAAGAGGCACAAACTGACATGTGAATTGAAACCCCTTTGTGCAACTTCTTAAAAGAATGAAAAGAAGCAATATAAAAAAGAGAGACTTCAGTCACCCCTTTTCAAGCTGGTTGTATTGAAGTGTTCTATGGTATTCATTTTTAAACCTAAATGTTCACCCATGTTTAAAAGAACACAGTACAGCCTGGTGCCAGTGGCTTCTGCTCATAATCCTAGCTAATCAGTATGTTGAAATCTAGCTGGAGCAGGAAAGTCCATGAGATTCATCTCCAATTCACTTCCAAAGAGCTAGTAATGGAGCTGTTATTCAAAGTGACAGAGCACTGGCCTTGAGCAAAAAGGTTCAGACCCAGGGTATAAGCCCAGGACTGCCACAGAAAAGAAAAGAAGAGAAAGAAAACAAATGAAGAAAACAAAAGGGAAGGGAAGGGAGAAGAGGAAGGGGAGAAAAGAAAAGAGCTCGAATCAGGAAGCTGGCCAAGAAAGTAGACAGAGAATCAGAGATGCACTGTTCTAAACAAGATGACCCTAGTTTCTATTGCAGCTCAGGATGCTGGGTCCCTGGATGGATGTGGGCTTGGCATGGATATGCTGGAAGGCAGCTTCTAACAAGGGAAAGCTGCCATGGGTGGCCAATGGTCACTGCTCTAGGGAGAAGCTGGGTGCTGGTGGCTCACACCTGTAATCCTATCTACTCAGAAGGCTGAGATCTGAGGGGCGTGGTTCAAAGCCAGCCCCACAGGAAAGTCTGTGACTCTTATTTTTACAGGGAAGGACTTGCAGGGAAGGAGTCATCCATGCATGGAGGAAGAACAAGGGAAGGGTCCATTTTTCCTGGGTGGACCTCACAACGAGGAGCTAGGATTACAGACATAAGCTCCCTGCTCCCCAAAGTTCATGCATTTGGCAACTTAACCCACAAATATTTTGATAGCATTTGCTGGCAAAGCCTTGGTAGTGTTTTAAGAATTCAGTGAGGGGGCGAGATCCCATGGGGGTGTAAATGGCTTTCTAAGAATTGGAAGAGCTGTGGGCTGGCATACTTGTTCTGCCTCGCCATCTGATAACCTCCTCCATGTTATTATTATACAAGAAGATTGTCCTTATCAGATGCTGGCCCACAGTTTCTTGACTTCCAGAACTTTGAACTACATAAAAAAAATCTCAATTCCTTATAAAGTATGAGTCTGCGATACTCAGTTCCGTCAACAGAAAGTAGCTTACAATTGCACAAGAACAGGAAAGCCCTCTCCCATAGAAGGGGATGGCCACACACCCCAGGTAAGCAATACTATTGGTGTTGGCCCCCCACGCCTTATCATAAGCCTTACTGCTGCCCAAAGCGTGCATTCACTGTGCTTTGAAGCTGCTTGTGTGACGGGGGACTCTGAGGCCCAGAGACAGTGCTACCATCTCCCCTGACACTCCATGGGTCTCCAAAGGGAGTGATTCTTGCTCTGAAATCATGGCTACAGGTATCACGAGAAGGCATGAGTAGATCTTGTTCAAGTCTTTAAGCTCTCTACATTTTTCTCCCCTCAATCCCAGCAAGCCTCAGAGATCCATTTTTGCAGACCTGGTTATCCTTGTTTATCTTCTCCATTTACCTTCTTCCTTCCCAGTAGTATCCACACCCCACACATGATAGGTTTCACCTTTCTAATTGTTCAAAGGGACTTTCCTATGGTATTGCTATGGTATTGCAGACATGCATAGCCCATATTTAATAAAATTAATATTTGTATGTATGTATGTATATATATTGAGAGAGACAGACAAATGACCTTATATACACTTATGAGGGGGTTTTGGTTGTTTGTTTTTTGTTTTGTCAGTCATGGGGCTTGAACTCAGGGACTGGGCACTATCCCTGAATTCTTTTACTCAAGGCTAGTTTCCTACCACTTTAAGCCACTGCTCCATTTTATGTTTATGTATGTTTATCTTCTAAGTCTAGCATCTACATATGAGAGAAAACATTTGTCCTTTGTCCTTCTGAACCTGGTTTATTTCAACTAATATGATGTTCTCCAGATCCATCCGTTTTTCTGCAAATGACAATGTCATCCGTCTTTCTTTCTGGCTGGACAATATTCCATTGTGTGTATACATTGTGTGCATTCCATGGCGTGTATACATTGTATATATTTCATTGTGTGTATACATTGTATGTATTCATTGTGCATATACATGTTTTCTTGATCCATTCATTAACTGTAATAAATCTAGACGATTTTCATAGCTTGACTATTTTGTGACTATTGCTACTATAACTGTAGAAGTACAAATTCCTCTTTTATATCCTGATTTCCATTCCTTCAGATAGATGCCCAATAGTGATACATCACTAGATCATATGGTAGTTCTACTTTTTGTTTGGTGAGGAACTTCCATACTTATTTCCATGTAGTTCACTACACTTCCACCATGCCTGAGGATTTCCCACGCATGTGTTGTTTGTGTTGATATTGATGGCCATTCAGATTAGAGTGAGATAAATTCTCAGTGTACATTTTATTTGTATTTTCTTTATAATCAGGGATGTCTAGCATTTCTGCATATATTTATTGGCCATTTGTACTTTTCTACTATGATGTGTCCAGTTCATTTGTCCATTTCTTTGTTGGGTTGCTGATTCTTTGTACTTTGGTTTTTGGAGTTCTGTATAAATTTGAATTATTCATCCCCTGTTAGACTGATGGCTGCAAATCACCTCCCATTCTATAGGCTGTCTTTTAAGCCTAGTGACAATTTCCTTTGTGTACAGAAGTATTTTTTAATCTACCATTTGTCAATTGTTGTTCCTATTTTTTGGCTAAGTTATTAGTGTTCCATTCAAGACATTCTGCATATACCAGTAAGTTCTAGTGTTTTTCCAGTTCTTTCAAAGTTTAGTCTTTGACCCTCTCTGAGTTGATATTATAGAGTGAAAGATAAGGATCTAGTTTCAGTCTTCTGTGAAAATATGGAATGTTTCGTGAATTTGTGTGTCTTCCTTGCTCAGAAGCCATGCTAAACTTTTCTGTCCCCTTTCCATTTTAATATGTGTTCTGCTGAGGGCAAGCGTTCCCATTAACTCTTGTAGAATACAGCAAAACATGTTCAGGATCCAGAAGGAAGAATTAGGGAGAAAGGGTTAAACATCAATGATCTCTTCCTGCCTAACAAATCATTGCAAAGTTTAGAGACTAAAACAATGCTGAGTTGTGCCCCATGGACTGGTGATGGGGTCAGTTCCCTGCTGGTGTATCTTGAGGTCATGCATGCATTCACTGGGAGATGTTCTTCACAATTTACTGTCCCTACATGGAAGAGGAGAGGAGTCATCAGGCTAGAACAGGATTTGGGCATTCTTAGACTATCTAAGCAAACACCCCACAGTGTTGAAGTGCCTTCCAGGTAAATGTGAAATACTTTTCCTACCACTCATTTAATACCCATCAGTTGGATTGCAAAGAGCTGGGCAGAAGGTGACTGGATCAGTGGCATCATTGGCCTTTCCAAGACCACAGGAAAGGCAAACCAACTTGCAGCTCCAGGGGCTTGCTTAGGGATAAACACAGAAAAGGACCCTGGTCTTGTCTTAGAAAGTCAGGGAGGCATTGCAGGACAGAATACATCTGTACTGAGTCTTGAAAAATGTGCAATAGGTTGTTAGAGGTATGGGGAGTGGGGGGGGGTCATAAAACCTGGAAGGCCAGTAGATGGTGGGAGAAGGCAATAGATAAGGTCAAAGCTTGTCTTCTTCAAGAGCTATCCAGCCGTCAGTGGTTCTCCACTGACATTTCACACTCATTTAAGCACAAGCAACCAACTGACACCCGCGGTTCATGCCTGTAATCCTAGCTATTCAGGAAGCTGAGACCTGAGGATCACAGACTCTTATCTCCAATTAACCATTAAAACACTAGAAATGAAGTTATGGCTCAAGTGGTGGAATGCCAGCCTTGAGCAAAAAAGCTGGTCCTGAGTTCAAGCCTTAAGACTGGTATGAACACAGAGAAAGAGAGAGAGAGAGAGAGAGAGAGAGAGAGAGAGAGAGAGAGAGAGAGAGAGAGAGACAGAGACAGACAGAGACAGAGACACAGAGAGAGACAGAGACACAAAGAGAGAGACAGAGACACAGAGAGAGAGACAGAGACACAGAGAGAGAGACAGAGACACAGAGACACAGAGAGAGAGAAAGAAACTTTTAAAATAGAAGAGTTGGGGTAGATTGGTGGGTGGGGAGAGAATAGTGGAAGGTATGACCTTGATCAAGATATCTTGTACACATAAAACTATTTTTAGTTAAAAATAAATAAGTCCAGTGCTAGTGGCTGAGACCTGAGGATTACAGGCAGGAAAATTCCTGAGATTCGTATCTCCAACTAACCACTAAAAAGCCAGAAGTGGGGCCAAACTTTAAGTGTTAGAGTAATAGCCTTGAGGAAAAAAAATAAAGATTAGGGACAGCACCCAGGTCTGGGACTAGAACTTGAACTCAGGACCTCACACTTTTACTTGGGTTTCTCACTCCAGACTAGCAATCTACCACTTGAGCCACAGCTCCACTTTTGTCATTTGATGGTTAATTGGAAATATGAGTCCCTCATACTTGTCTGCCTGGGCTCACTTTGAACTCAGCTTTCTAAGTAGCTAGGATCATAAATCTGAGCTTCTGGCACCTAGCCAGCATGTATGTTTTTAACCTACATAATATAAACTATCTAGGATGGAATGTCTCAGTCTATTATTGTCTATCTTGCCATTCTGAGATACAACCCTCCTGCTTATGGTCCTTCACCCTTACATATGCTTGCTCTCCACCCTCAAGGCCACTCTTCTTAGACCCTGCCTCTACTTTTCAGCTTTGTCGAGTCTAATAGGTACGGCCTTCCCCTTCAAGATTTCCTCTTTATCTTTTTTTTAAAAAATTTTTTTGCCAGTCTTGGGACTTAAACATAGGGCCCTGGCACAGTCCTTGAGCTATCTCAAGGCTAGTGATCTACCACTTGAGTCATAGCACCACTTCCAGCCTTTTCTGTGTACATAGTACAGAGGAATGGAACCCAGGGCTTCATGCATGCTAAGCAAGCACTCTACCACTAGGCCTCTTTGTCTTAAATGGCTGTTATATCTCCAACTATTATATCTATATTTCAAAACCTAAAAGCAAAAAAGAACAAAGGTTGGAAAAATGGGAAAGGACAACACATTAAAAACTATAATTCTGGAAGCCTTTCCACTGGTGTCCATATGCATCTCATTGACTAGAACTGAGTCATCTGTTAAGGAGGAAGGCAGAAAGTCTGCTGTATCACCAGCCATTGCTTCACAGAAAGCTACCAGGAATTGTGGGAGGGAGACTAAGGAAAGTGAGGCCAGGAAAGACTGCAGGAGAACTTTCCTTTGCAGGAGAGCAAATTTCCTTTCCTTGTCTCAGCTGAGAGAACCATAGTGGGAGAGGCTGTGCACATAGCCTGTCTTCACAGAGATGTTACCTACAAACTTGCAAGAGGCCTCCAGACACCTCTAAAGGGAGATTCCTTTTCAGAGAGGGTGGGAAAGGGAGTCCCAGTGGTGTCTTTTAGCCTTCCTGCTTTAAATTTTTTTTTTCAGAAGATTTGTGTAGAGGTTGCTAAAGCCACTGTCCCCACGAAACTGGCTCATGGCTACCTTTACCACAGCTTCCAGGGAAGCCAGGAATGGAAAAGCCCCATTTCATGTCTGTCTCTTCACCAATGTGCTCCAGCTAATTAAAGTGACACACAATTATTTTCCAAGGGCTCATAAAATCCATCCTGCATCTCTCCATCCTTTGCTTAGAAGCACGCAAAGAAATTAGAGCAATTTAGCTTCATTTGATTCATTGCATTTTGATGTGACTCTTAAGTCATCAGTGCCTCTACAGCATTATAAAAGTTTGCTGGGCTCAAACTTTGGAGTCATTTGGAGACTGGACAGTAAAAACATGTGCTGGCTATATTAACAAAGGAAAATAAATGATAAATGAGAGGAAACGCCAGTTGTAGTCCCTTCCTGGCAGTTTATAACCAGTTTATGACTGTTACTGACTTTACATACTGACTGTAATGATGTACAGTGATGAAGATGACAGCCTTAGCTGGCTTATATTTTAATTTTATCCCTTTAAGTTTTATTTATTTCTTTATTTGATTGTTTATTTTGTGCCTGTATGGGTGCTTGCACTCATGGCCTGGACACTGTCCTTTAGCTTTATTACTAAAGGCTGGTGCTCTACCACTTGAACCACATAACTTCATAACTTTATGGTGGTTAATTGGAGATAATAAATCTCATAGACTTTCCTGCCTGGGCTGCCTTCAGCCCATGATCCTCAGACCTCAACCTGCTGAATAGCTAGCTAGGATTTACAGGCAAGAGACACAAGGACCCAGTTAATTCTTATCTTTTTAAACTGGAGCAACTCAAGTGAGTTGTGAGTTGTGAACAGATGATTTTGAGCCTTTTAGATATGGAAGATTGTGCCTCTGAAGGCTGGAGTTTCCAGGTTGATGAGTGTCACAAAAATCTCAGTCCAGCCGCCTGTCTTGCTTCCATTCCTGAAGTGGTCTGTCCAAGATGGAGCAATGGAGACGTTGTCATGTCAGAAGACCCCATCAAGAGCCTGACTTCACACTAATGACTTCTCCAGGGCAGGAACACTGATGCAAGAATGCCCTCTCCCTTTTCCCTGTTTTTCCAAAAATAATAAATAACTTCTTATCCAACCCCTATGCTGATGTTTATCTCTTGGGCTGTGGACATCCGGACAGAACAACAAAAACAACAACAGCTCCCCACTCTGCTGAGAAATTTGAAGCCTAAAACAACCAAGTGGACATTGTGAAATGCAAAGTTCATAACATTAGCTGCTCCTGGGACATATGGCTAAAATGTGAAATATGTGAAATATGAAATGTGAAATGTGGCTCATCGCACCAAACCTGACTCAAAAATCAATTACAATCAGGCACAAGGGGCTCGAGCCTGTTACATAGCTACTCAAGATACTGAGATCTGAGGATGCTGGTTCAAAGCCAGCCCAGGCAGTAAAATCCAAGAGACTCTTATTTTCACTAAACCAGCAAAAAGCCAGAAATGGAGCTATGGCTCAAATGGTACAGTATCAGCCTAGAGAGAAAAAGCTAAAGGTCAGTGTCCAGGCTTTGAGTTCAAGGCCTAGTAAAAATAAGTAAGTAAGTAAGTAAGTAAGTAAGTAAGTAAATAAGCATATTGTGTTAACAGAAACTTGGAGGTGTCCTATGGCTGGCAGATCCATAGGCTACTCCATGGAAAAATATTTCTGTTACAGATTCTAAGAAGCATCAGGCCTCAGCCTGCAGAGAGAAGATCAAGACAGAAAGCTGAAGGAAAACAGGCTAGAGCATCTGTGAAGGTTTTGCAGGAAAGGACAGGCAACTGAGACAGGCAACTTGGACAGGCAGGCTCAGCACTGACTAACAGCAGTCTAACTTTAGCTGGCTCTGGGTTGCCAAGGCTCTCTCATTTTCTGCTGCCCAGTGCAGAAGTGTTGAGACTAGGTGGATAGTGGCTGGGAATGGGGGAAGAAAAAGGTTGGTGGAAGGGCAGTGACAGTCAAATAAGGAAGTAGAGGCCGTGGGCACTGGATTGGTTGAAAGTATATGTTCTTGCTTACTTACTGTCTTCAGGCTATCTGTCCAAGGTCAGTAAATCCAGGTATCGAAGCATCAGAACTCAGATGAGAAAGGACATAGCTGATACAACAAAATCCTGCCTAGGAAGATGGAAATGGCCCTGGAGGCTGTTTATTGGACAAGGCCTAAAGGGCTGCATGGTACCTGCAGGCCTGGCTAAGGGATTAATGCCCAATTGTTTCTTCTGTAGGTTAACTTCTCCATTCCACAGTCCCCGGTCTAGGAGTTCCCCAGGTACTGGCAGATAGTTTCAGCATCAAGCAGTATACCTAGCCTCAGAGGGAAAAGAGCCTGTGCTTCCCCTTAGTGGTCTATTTGTCACCTACTGCTTATTCTTTGAAGTCATTTGGCCCCATTTCAAATAGGAGACAATTTACTTCCTAGAGTTACTACATGAATGATAAATAGGCCTTTGAGAGACTTTCTCAAAGTAAGAAATTGTAGAAGAACTCACCCTCCAATGGCCTCCTATTGGGGTCACATCCTTGAATATTGTGCATAGCTTTTCAGGCCACTTGTGTCCTCCGTGAACTTGGAATAATGATATCAAATGCATTCCACAAACTCTCCTGGCCTTTCTTTGGCCCTAGGAGTGAACAGATGATGAGGATGAGACCTCATCCGGACCTTAGGCTGTCCACAGGTTGCTAATCTCTAGTTAACTCTGTCTATCGATCCTCTTTCCCTGTTTGCTGGACACAGTGCCTGGCTTTCTATAGCTTAGTTCCCAGACTCTGGTTCTCACTTACCCTTGTCCTGCAAGTAAGAAATCTAACAATGTCACATTCAGCTGTGTTCTTGCAGGGAGGGATTGATGTCAATTCTAAATGTCATACATGAGTACATGGAAAATATAAAATCTAATGGAAATAACATGATAATTATATGTCACAAGTAATCTTAGTTTGATATTTATGAGATTCTACTTAATATCCTTTCTGATTTTCTTTCTAATTAGGAAACATGTCAAACACAACCAAAACAGAGACTGATACATGAGACATTTGCACATCTACTGCCAAGATTCAACACATGGGAACATTTTGTCTTCCTTGCCCCAGACCCTAGGAATAAAAGCCAACAAGAAATAATATAGTAGAGACTAAAGGTTAAATTCCTTCATCTTTTGCTGCCCTCCTCGCTACAGAGGTAACCTACGGGGTGAATTGTATTCTTCTGCAATTAGGAACAGTGCCATATCTAAGTAGACAAGGTGATTACTTTAGATTTCTAAAATTATTCCTCAGAGCCATTCTACTTCATGCATAATGCTTTATCTTGTTTTCATTGTGTCAGTACTTGAACTCAGGGCCTCATATTCTCCCAAAGCTTTTTACTCAAGGCTGACCCTCTGGCACTTGAGCCGTACTCCACTTCCAGCTTCTTGCTGGTTAACTGAAGATGAGTCCCTCAGATTTATCTTCCCGGGCTGGCTTTGAACTGTGATTCTCAGACTTCAGCCTCCTGAATAGCTAGGATTACGGGCCTGCCTCATAAATCATTTTATAGTATGTCTTTTCCTTCAATTAAATTTTTGCTATTGGTCTTAGCTAGCTCATACAGATCTATCTTGACTGCTTTGTAAATTCTGTCAATTGAATAAGCTATTCATAAATTCCATTGTTTCAATTAACCATTTAAATTTCTCCATCAGCAGTAGGTCATATGTAGGATGGTAGTACCAAAAGTTTCTATGATGCCTTAGCTTTTAGTCTGTGCAAGAACCATCTCCAATGCTCACACAATGATGAAATCACTTAATGAGAGATTTATCAGACTACATTCCCATCGTTAAGCAACACACGATTGTATTTCCCATTCCTGTGCTGAAATGATTTGCTGTAAACATTGCATTATTCCAATGACATGGAGCCATTCTTTCCCCCATACTGGCCTGTACTCACCAGGAGGCGGGATGTCTTGTCACAAGGAATGTATATGTGAAGCCATACATTCTATTGGCCAGTTGCTCCTCCAGGTGGCTGAAGGTCACTGCTGCTTTTGGAAGTCCCCACCCCACACGTATGACTCTATCTTCAATGGAATCATAGCCACTCACTCTAGCTCACATACCACTAGGGCATTTTTCAGACAGGAGCCACCAGGCATGGCTGAGATGGTAGCTCTTCAGTGAGAGCTCTGTATGTCCTGAGGACACTCTAGAGAGTCACAGTCCTCTCTCTGCTCCTACCAGTCTACCATTACCTGGAAGAAATCACTCTGCTTCAAATAGTTGGATTTATTTCTGAGTTCTACCTGAAATTCTGACCTCCACGTACTGTGAAGAAGCTCAACAGCCCGGGAAAGGACCAGGTGGCTCTTAAGTCACTACCAGCAGTAACAAAGATTTTCAGTTTTCTTAGGATCAGTAGACTAGCTGATAACAATTTGAAAAGTGAGAAAGTAGAATGAGAATTTCACTCCATTCTGAGCATCTTGTCATTTTTATAAACCATTCCGGTTTTCCTTTTTATTATATCCATATACCTTGCTTGGTATATGTAACACACCAACTAGCCATATACAATACAACATATAACCCCAAGTCTTAATAGCTTAACAGCAAACAGGTTAATTTTTGCTAATTGCATACTTGATGACAATCAGCTACTTGTGGGTGGGGAGTTGGGAGGAACTGGGGGGGAGGGGTTTGCGCCCTCTGAGCTGGGCTCAGAGTGTCTCAGCTATCTTTGGGGTTTGCCTTTTATAAGCAAACAGAAGAGGAATATAAATCATGGAAATGGTGTGAAGCATTTCAGGAACCAGAACTGGACAGGAAAGAGGCTGTCCACATTCCATGTGCCAGTAACTTAATAAACAACCAATTCAACTTGAAGAGTCTGACACTGGAAAGGTACATGTAGCTTACAAGTCCTTTCTATACTTCACAAATCTTCATTTTGGTCAAGGCTAGAGAGTTTCTCCTAGACATAGAGGGTTTACCTCCGAAAGAATTCACTTGTAGTGCTAGTAGGTTGATGGTCATTATACATAGACGTTCATCCAGACCCAAGAGCTATTTGATCCTTTGGAAGGTTATTGGGCTTCCTCATAGCATGGCAGCTTGGTTTCAATAAGAACTAAGTAGAAGAGCTATGGCTCTTTGTGAGGGAACCATGAAAATCACATTTTGTGAATGAATTACGGAAGCAACATACTGAACCAAAGTCACAAGTATGCCCAGAGTCAAGGAGGGAAAACAAAACAAAACAAAACCTGTACACAATCCCTCAATGGGAAGTAAGCTGGTCACATTGGAAACTAGCACATGGAATATGAGATGGTGGTGGGCACCTTAGAAAAATCGCATCTTCCACAGGGCCCTCATGCTGTCTCAGGAGCTCAGATAGCTACTGTTTTTGTTAGTGTGGATTTCTCTGTTAATAGTATCTCTGGAACACGATCACAAACCTAATAGGCTTCCAATCTATGTCCTTCATTTAAGTCTGACTTGTAGTAATATACCTAGTGTGTGTGTGTGTGTGTGGTCCCTTTCCCAGCTCCTGGAGGGTCCCGAGGGAAGGATGTGCAGCAGGAAAGGTATACTACAGTGTGATTATTCTCTTCATTCACTGGAAAATTTGTGTGGGACTTTGTGGACAGATTCTTTTCAGATCCCATCTCTTCTTACTTGTGACCTAGAAACAGCTGATTTTTATAACACTGCAGTGACAATTTTTAGACTTCCCTATTTGCCTTTCATTTCTCCTTATAAATGGCTGTTTTCTTATTCTTAGAATACCTTTCCAAATGTAGCTATACACACTTTGTCTCTAACTCACCCCTCCTCCTTGAGCTGCCAGTTCTGTTATTTATTTGTTTAGTTAGTTAGTTAGCATTACTGCAGTTTGAACTTAGGGCTTTGTGCTTGTTGGTTGGCCTACCACTTGAACTGTTCTCCATTAGGTACATGATATGTCTCCAGTTGTCACAAGCAATGGTTTTACCAATTGTTTGCCACGACATGCAAGTCCATCTGTTATAAGGTCCTGTCCGCTTCCTTTCTTGCCATCCACAGAGCAGAACTAACCCATAGTTTGCACTTGGGAAATTGTCATTGATAAAGATCCAGACAAATGAAAGTACATCTGAACACCATTGGATTTATAGTAAACAAAACAATAAAAAAAAAAACCACTTGCTTCCACAAAGGGCTCAAGGACAAGAACAAATGTGTTAACTATAGCCATAATTTGCTTTGTGCTTTACCTCTCACTTTTCAATAACTGAAATTTTCTATAAGGATCTTCAAAGTGAAAGAACCTATTTTAAATTTTTGAAAGAAGTGAAAAACAATTGGGGTCTTCAGTTTTCTCTCTCTAGGAAAACTTTTGGAGAGTAGGGACTGTTTTACTATAATAGAGTGCTTTATCATTGTGACCCCAATTTAAAACAGAATGCCTCTCATTCCCATTTGTTGAATATTTCCATTATAGCTCACCCAAGAGAACAGATTATGCTAATGGCTAATTAAAATTTTTACCAACAGCTAGTAGAAAACTCATTAACTCATTCTATCAAGATACTATTTATCCTACAATTTCTCCTCCTTTTTAATGATATATTTTGAAAGGAAAAATACACAGAATTCACCAGGACAGCATAACAAATTCTCATGCCTCCTAAGTGAGTTATGTTTTTCTTTTTGCCAGTCCCGGGCCTTGAGCTCAGGGCCTGAGCACTGCCCTTGGGCTTTCTCAAGGCTATGACTCTACCACTTGAGCCACAACACCACTTCTGGATTTTTTTCTATGTATGTGGTACAGAGGAATCAAATCCGGGTCTTCGTGCAAGCACTCTACCACAAGGCCAAACTCCTGGCCGAGAGTCACATTTTTACACTACTCTCTCTACCATATCTCTCTTTCCAGCTATAGTCATAAGTCACTAGTCTTTTCGGGTTTGTGAACAAGCTGCAGAGCCCCATATTTACAATGTATTTCCCTTAGAAAGATATACAAATGCTATACAATTCCCCTGATGGAGAAATCAACATGGATGAAATATTATATCCAACCCACAGATACCACTCATAATTTTCCAACTTTCCTCCACTGTACCTATTTCCTCATGACCCACAGACCCCTCCATGATTATATGTTATGTTTAGTTGCCATATCTTTCCAGTCACCTTCATTCTCTTGACCTTCCCTCCACGTCTCATATCTTTGACGGTTTTAGAGAGTCCAAGGCAAGTTGACATTGCATGACAGATCCAGGCCACGACAGAACTTAACGGGGAACCGTGCTGTATGAACCATGCTGTGGTGATGGATGACATCACCATGCAGTCCTGGAGACTGCCAGGCTTCACCCCTGCAAAATCAACATTTCCTCCTGCATAATTGATTGGGATTTCCCAGAAGATTCTCTGGAACCACCCTTTTCTTATCAGCCCACAAGCTACAGTATCTAGAAATGACTTCTGCTTGAATCTTCACCCTATGGTAATTTCCTAACTCCACCATTCCTCTTGCTTGTATTAGTCAGCTTTCTATTTTTTTTATTTTTATTTTTTTATTGTAATTAGTAAAAGGATTACATGATATTTGCCAGATAGAAGGTGCATTAATTCACAAACATTGATACCCTTTCACATGTCTTGGTCCCCATTCAGCTTTCTATTTTAAGGAAGAGTTTTTCCTTCTTACTTGCTTGCTTATCGATAACTGTATGGAGTCACTTAATGAGTTATGGAGAGCGGGAAGAAAAATGGGGATAACAAATAAAGCAACAAAATAGAGGGACTGCATCCGAGCTTTTCTTCACAATATATTATAAAGAGAATCCTAACCAGCTCTAGGAATACCAAGCCACTTCTTCATTCTCTAGAAGCCTCAGGCTGCTTAGCACCAAGGTACAACATGAAAACAGCCTATCAAGAGAGATTGAATTAAAAACACACTTCTAAAGCAGGGTGCCAGTGGCTCATGCCTGAGGTCCTAGCTACTCAGAGGGGTTAAGATCAGAGGATGATGTTTCAAAGTTAGCCCAGGTAGGAAAGGCTTTGAAATTCTTATCCCCAATTAATCACCAAAAAGCCAGAAGTAGAGCTGTGTTTCAAATGGTAAAGTACTACCCTTGAGCATAGAAAATCAGAAACAGTATCCAAGTCCTGAGTAAAAACCCCAGGACCAGCAAAAAAAAAAAATTTAGCTTGGCACCAGTGGCTCAAACCTGTGATCCTAGCTATTCAGGAGACAGACAATCTGAAGGTCACTGTTCGAAGCTAGCCCAGGTATGAAAAGCTGTGAGATTCCTACCTCCAATTGATCACACACAAAAAAGCTGGAAGCAGAGCTATATTTCTACTGATAAGAGTGCTGACCATGAGCAAAAAAGCGCAGGGACATTGCCCAGGCTCTGAGTTTAAGTCCCAGGACAGGTACACACACACACACACACACACACACACACACACACACACACACACACACAAGCAAGCACGTGCACACATGCATGCATGCACACATTTCTAAATATAGTCACTTGCCATATTAAGATATTTTGGTCAACAATGCTCATTAGATTATGACTACAACATAGCCATAAAATTATTACGAAGCTGAAAAATTCCTGTTTGCTAATGAGTCATAGTTTCCGTGACTTTGAGGAACAGCATGCCCAGTGGTTCCTGGTGCTGCTTTAACCAACCCATCTGCAACTGTCAGGCACCTAGAAGCAGAGCACATACAAATACATATGGTAAATAATCCTTGATAATAAACAGCTATGTCCCTGGGTTATCCATCTACTCTACTATATTATGCTCATTTTAGAGCCCACACTTTCCAATTATGAAAGGAAAGGTTGGTGTAACATAGCAAGCTGCATTCCAACAGCATCTTTCCCTACATCCTGTGTGCAGCTTATCTCTCAGTTGCATCATTTTCTCTGGTGGGAAATTTAATCTGGAGTTGTGTTTGTCATGACCTCAGGAACAGCAGACTAGAGCATAGAGCTTAGGTGTGGATTAAACTATACCAATGATTTGCATGGGTATACTCTATGATGCTGACACAATGACAAAATTTGTCCAATGGCACATTTCTCAGAATGTAGCCTTGACATTGATGCATGACTGCAGTTATTAGAAAACCAGATACTGAAAACCTGCCACACCTGGACACACCTTTACACACCTGGACACACCTTTACAGTCCAAAAGAATGAGTCCATGGACACAGAGGAAGATAAAAATCGCAAGGATAAATTGAACAAAAAAAAATAAGCAGAACTCTCTTGGGTCTCAAGGAAGGGATTGTGTTGTGTGGGAATTAATAATGTGTCTTTAAGAGAGAGAGATGTGACTCTCAAGATCATGTGACAGCCTGAGGTCAATAATACCCAGACCTAATCAGAGGATCAGTGCAGTCCATACAGACTCTCCATGTGATACAGCCCCTCTGATTGGATGCCCACTTCTGGGTCCAATCAGTTAATGTACAAGTCTTCCAGGGGCAGTGATATGATGTTCAAGGTCCACAGACATGCCTGTGTAGGGCCATGGTGATAGAATGTCTACAGACCTGCTCACAGGACTTCTCAAGGCCATGGTGAGGGAGATAAAACTCAATCTTTATAAGAGAGGGCCTTTGCCCTTATTGTCTAGCCAGGCTCCTCCCTCCCTCTCTCTCTCTCTCTCTCTCTCTCTCTCTCTCTCTCTCTCTCTCTCTCTCTCTCTCTCTCTCTCTCTCTCTCAAACCACAGAAAGTCCTGACAGGCTCCTATGGACTCATTTCCTATAAATTCCTTCTTGATTTAGGGAGCCAATGCATCACAGGTAGAGCTTCTTCTATTGGTCTGTCATGGCTTGCTGGTTCGCTTTGCAATCAGGCTTCATGTAGTCTAACTCTTGCCTTTAAAACCTACTCTCACTGAGTAGAAGCTATAACTGCCAGTTTAAAAACTAGAAATTAGATGGAAATGTTATGCTTCCAAGAAATATGACATCCTTCCTCTTCCCCTTGAACTGACACTCCATGCCATCCATCCATCTGCTGAAGATTTTCAGGTGGTTCTGAAATGATAGTAGGTGATGTCACTTGGATTCAAAAGACCGACAAGGATAAAGGCCAGTGAAGGCTGTGTAATCCCTCCAGAAGAAGTCATGCCAAAAAGTAAAAAGAGAAGAGGAGAAGTAAAACATCTATGCACACAATGAGTGTAGACCAGAGTTTTCTTTTTGCTTGTTTTTGGACATAGTTTAGTCATTGAAATTAACTTGATTGGAAGTAGGGTCTGTAGCCAGCAGACTCCAGAGTCACAGGAGAGAGAGCTGGGTCAGTCCAGTCTGGGAAGGGAGCTTTACACTGTTAGACCCACAGAGAGGACCCAAAGCAGAGGCAGTCTGCCTCTGGTACAACAGGAGGTAGAAACCTTCCTCAAAAGTAGAAGTAGAAACCTTCCTCGAAATATTGACACACTGAGATTGAATTTAAAAAAAGAAATTTGGAAATACTTTGGCAAACTTCTGATTGGATTTCCCAGGATTATTTCATTCCCTCTGTGCTCCTCTTGCTCCCACGTGTCTGTTCCACGCCTCATGGCAATGCCAGCCTTGAGTCCTGATGGATCTGGTGTGCGAATGTACCCTAGAAGCCTACTCAAAGAATTGCTGGTAATACTCTTTGTATTACCTCTAAATCACAGGGCTGACATTTTCATCTCAATTGTTGGTGTTCCTTTTGGTTTTATCTCTTAAGACCCAAGAGTGAGGAGAAAAGATGTATCACCAATCACACTTTTAGTATTAGATACTCTCTTTATTTTCTGAGGATCTTTGTTCCACAGTCTTTCCCCCCCCCCCAAGAGAAACACGTCTTGATTAGGTTTAACACACACTGTACATGGAGATGAAGCCTTAAGCTACACTCTTGCCAACAGTATCCTGGATATAGAGTCACACAAATGTGGGTGGTGAAGAATTGACAAATGAACTGAATAACACCTTCATTTCTCCAAATTATCAAGAATTCTCCCAAGTAATTATTTTCATACAGTATGTCCAAGATACTTTCCTTTTCCTCACCCCCTACTCTCTAGTATTCCCAGCAGTTTACAAACAATGCACAGTTGGCTTATTAGAAAGTTATGCTCTGATGGTTAGCAGAAATGGTCGCACAACATTATGTAAGTATTCTGAGCACAGGAAGGCACCATCCACTGAACTCAGGGAAAAATTACCCATGTGAGACAGGATCCAATGGTATCTGATAGTGAATGAACAACAATTTATTCTTTTTTCCTGTCTGATCATAAATCTCAACTTGCTTTGATTTTGGAACAAAACTCATCATTTTCTTTTCTTCTTTTCTCTTTTGTTTGTTTCTTTTTCTTGTGCTAGTACCGAGGCTTGAACTCATGGCCTAATGTTCTGCTCTTGCTCAGCTTTTTCTTCTGAAGGTGGGTGTTCTACCACATGTGGCTTTTTGCTAGTTAATTGGCGATAAGAGTCTCTGGGACTTTTCTGCTGGGCTGGATTTGAACCTTAATCCTCGGGTCTCTTAGGGTTACAGGCTTGAGGCAATTACTCCTGGCTGAAAAACAAAAACTACTTCCTACATTTCCAGATATCATTTTCCAGTGACACATAGGCCCATTTGTTCTCTGGTGTTCTGCAATCTATGCATGTACATGTGAGTCAAGCGCTTTGTAAATTTATTCTTTAGGCACTGGCTTCACATCATAAGTCATTCTCAAAATCACAGAATGCAGTCACAATATTCAGGATACATATGTGAATATGGAACCAGATAGTTTGAGAGTTGTGGACAGATTGGCACAGTTGGCAGGAAACAATGGAATTGATCAAGATGCATTGTATTCATAATCTGACATATTAAATTGAAACATGTATAGCTACTTCTGCACAGCTACTGAAGGATAATGGATCAATCAATCAATAGATTACAAAAAACTGCAGAAGATGCAGAGATACCATCCAAGGTTCTGAGAAGGCCATTTCCCCTTTTCTATCAGAGATAGAGATCAATTTCCAAGCCTCAATTCCACTGAGGATCCATATCTCTTTAGTCCTGTAGCCTCAGGCAATCTTCAGGGCTGATGGAGGGAATGTGTTCAAGTTGTTTCTCTGCACACTTCCAGCAGCATCTTCAGAAATCCTGCTGCAGTTTTCCATGTCTCTTTCCCCCTTAGTCCTCAATCACAGGGTTTGGCCGTGTGCGAACTTAACATTTTCCAGTCCTCGTCACAGATTAGGAGCAGCTGTAACCTATCATTGTGTGGCTGATGCAATGTACGTAGAAGTCTTTGGGGCTGGCTGCCAGCACACAGCCTTTGCCCTCTGCCCTCTGCCCTCTGCCCTGAGGGAACAGAACTGCAGAGGTGCTGTTGCCTCCTTCGGCTTTCCACTGACATTCTGGAGCCACACCACTTAATAAAAATGGGCAAAAACAGTCAAAGCGGCAGCTTAAGCTACTGCATGTGACTCTGTTCCTGGCATCTGAATGGAGACTATGCAGGCCCAGGTCCACAGCACTCTGCCTCTCAGTCTCTAGGGATTAGACTTTCTCAAGACAGGCATGCCCCTCTTCTACACTGTTGGATGGGTACTTATTTTGAACACCTGGTTCATGGCACTCTACTGACATCTCCTTTGTGTGAAGTAAAAAGAGGTGCTCTGTGGAGACCCTTGGGCTTTTGAAGGCCCCTGTCTGCACTTTCCTTGGTTGGCAGCTGAGACAGGCCTGAGGGAGGGGCCATAACCACCAGAGTCCATCTTCCCCAAGGCCAGGATACTTCCCTATGACTAGTCACTGCTTGATGCTCTTTCTTTCTATGGGCATCGGTGCTATAAGGCTTACAATTAAGTTTTACTATTCTGTTTTGCCTTGACATTGGCATAGTTGGACAAGGCTAGCAGCAAGTTCCCATCACCTCTCTGTTCCCTTGGGTAAGTTCTCTTAGCCAGATCACCTTGTTGTTGTTGGTGGTGGTGGTGGTGGTCATGGGGCTTAGACAGGGCATTGTCCCTGAGCTTTTCAGCTCAAGGCTACTTCCCTATCCCTTGAGCCACAGTGCCACTTCTGGTTTTCTGGTGGTTAATTGGAGATAAGAATCTCATGGACTTGAGTGCCTAGTCTGGCTTTGAATCCGAGATCCTCAGATCTCAGCCTCTTGAGTAGCCACCACAGGTGTGAGCCACCACACCCAGCTCACCAGATAACCTGTGTATCAACAATCCAGGCAGTCTTTCCCAATACCCTCTGGGGCTTAAAGTACTACCAAACCAGCCAATCACAACCTTGCACCAGATATAAGGGTACTGGCCCTTTGTTACTCTACAGCCCGCCTCCAGCAGTCCCTGTGTGTGCATCCTATTCTCCTCAACTATCACTGTTCATGACTGGAACACTGTCCTCTTGGTCACCTGTCTGGGACTGGCGATCGTAGGCTTGCTCATTCTTTCAACTTTACAGAACCCTCCTTATCAAATGGATGAAGGGAAGTCAGTTCCCTTACAGGGAAAGCCCTTACCTCCTCTCCCCTCTCTTTTCCCTGGAGAAGGGTTGCAGGAGATGGGACTAGCTGGAACCACCTGCATTTGGGAGTCTCCTAAAAGTGCCCCTGGCTGTAGAATGTGTGTGTGTTCTTGAGACTTAGATCTTGACTAGTGCTCCTTGTTTTAATGGGAAAACCCTGTTATAGAAACATCATCAGCCTCTTCTCAAAAGAGGTTAAATGAGATGAATATTGTAACAGAACAGGACAGATGTGATACGACAGTGAGCACTTGCTCATAAACTCCCCCTCCTCTGTGTTTGTTCTTTTGTTAAGAAAAATATCCCATACATCAAATCTCCTATTTGGAACGAAGAAAACAGAAAGACTTGAGAAAAGTCCATTGGAGAAGAGTAGGTTAGGGGTCCGCCACCATCTCCTATTCACCAGCCATTGACTTGAAATTGGCAATCATGGCTAAATTAGAATCCTTGTGTTGTTGAAAAGCCTGTACAAGACCGTGATTAGAGCTTGAAGCACTTGAACTGTTATCTGTTGTGTCAGCAAAGCAGTTGGTATTTGCGTTCGTCTTTCTGCTCTCTGAGTCTCATTTAGTAGACACAAAAGCACAGGAATGTGAGAAATCCCTAATGAAGCACCGAGTGAAGCAATGTTTTGATGGGAAGTAAGCCCTCGCACAGAGCAATCATTGTTCAGGGCCAGTGGCCTATTTGGGGCTCCTTATTCCTGTGCCATTTGTGATCACACCGCTAGCCTCTTCTCCTCCCTGCCAAGCCCTGTGAATCCCAACACCACAAGAGATCTGCCTCAGACAGGAGCAGACCCCTGCATACAACAGCAGATGATGGGTGTTTGACTGGGGGAGGGGGGACAGCATCCAGCAAAGGGAGGTAGGCACTCATGGCGGGAAGCTCTGGGATTCCCTACCTTGGTGGAGCGGTGGCTCCCTCACCCAGCTCCTTTACCAACTTCTTAATAGAATGTCTATTGTCTTCAGCATGTTAGTCCGGGATCCAACAGGCCTTAATCTCTACAGACAAGATCAGGCTTACAATTCAACACTTCCATTGTCTAGGTAGCAAACAGAGAGCACACAACTAATAATGCACAAGCATAAGAGAAGAAGAGAAAGGAGGGAGAAAACAGATAAGAATTCATTGTATATACCACAAAATTAAGAATAGTAAAGGAAGGGGGCAGGGAGCATGGCCTATTGGTACAGTGCTTGTCTAGCATGCACAAAACCCTGGGTTTGATTCCTTGGTACCACATAAATAGAAAAGCTGGGAGTGGTGCTGTGGCTCAAGTGGTAGAGCACTAATCTTGAGGAAAGCCCTAGGACAGTGCTCAGGCCCTGAGTTCAGTTCCCAGGACTGGCAAAAAAAAAAAAAAAGCCAGAACAGAAGTGGAATTGTGGCTCAAAGGCCCTGACTTCAAGCCCCAGGGCTGGCAAAAGAAAAAAAGAACAGTAAAAGAGGCAGAGGGTGAGAATGTGGAAAGGGATGACACTGATCAAGATGCATTGTATCCATAAACTGCTTTGTTAAATGACAACTACTTTGTACGACTATTTAAAGATAATTAAATATAAATATTTATTTATTTTTTGGGCAATCATGAGGCTTGAACTCAGGGCCTAAGTGCTATCCTTGAACTTTTTCACTCAAGGCTACTGCTCTACTACTTTGAACCACAGCACTACTTCTGGTTTTCTGGTGGTTATCTGACCTGCCCATTCTGGCTTCAAACTGCAATCCTCAAATCTCAGCCTCCTGAGTAGCTATGCTTATAGGCTTGAGCAGCCAGTGCCTGGCAAAGAAAAAAAACTTTAAATAGGAATGAGGAAGGCTGACTGCTGACAGATGTGGCCTCATCTGGTCTCTTATAACTAGGCAATACTGTTGATTTTTCAGCAACCATAATATCCTGCAGACTCTATGTGCTATATTTTTCCTCCCCCAAAACATAGGCCAACAGGACTTGTGGGTAACTGACTGATGCATTCCTTTTCCACTGTTCTCTGTCTATGTGTGATGTCTTCCCTATCCCATCTGTGTGATTTCTGCCTGAGTTACTGATATAAAAATAGAGGCTAATTCTCCACATCTAAAGAAACAGGCTTTCTTTAAAATGTGAATCTTTTCTTAGCAACATTTGCTGAAAATGATTTCATAACAAAGATTTCATGTTTTATCCAAAGAATTGCTTATGTGTGATAATTTTATCAGGCTTTTGGCAATGTAGGCAACTGAGTGAGAGTTCATTTGAACATCTGTTTATATTAACCTCTTTTAAGTGACCACTTTCTAGCTCTGGTTAAGTAAACAACTATTACTTTAGGTGATTCAAGTATATTTAACACCCTTGGATATGTGTGACTTAGAAATGTGTACAACTGTGTGTCTAAACTTTAGCTGAACATGATGTAATAGATACAGTGTTAAACATATATAATTTAGTATGTGCAAGATGACTAGCAAAGTGCACTTTCTCATACAATAATCATTTCATGTAGACATTCAACGTATAAAAAGATTAATAAGCCAGACACCACCGTCTCATTCCGATCATCTCAGAGGTTGAGATTTGAGGATTGTGGTTCAAAGCCAGACTGCAGGAAAATCCATGAGACTCTTATTCCCAAATAACCATCAAAACAACAGAAGTGGAGGCATAGCTCAAGTGATAGAGGACTATCCTTAAGCAAAATAAAAAGCTGGAGGACAGTGTCTAGGTCCTGAGTTCAAGCCCCAGTGCCACACACACACACACACACACACACCCCAAATTAATAGTACCATTTGTAAAGAAATGGAAAGACCTGGAAAAAATTCTATTAAGTGATGTAGGTCAGGCCCAGAGAGACAAAGGATCTATGTTTTCCCTGATATAAGGAAGCTAGATTTAGTTTATAACTTTATAAGTAAATAAATTGAGTAGCATGCAGATATATATACAAAAGTACTAACTGAAATGCAGTAGATTCAAGGGAGAACTCAAATAGTGTAATTCCTTAGAAAGGTAAAGGCAAAGTTCAGCTAAGTAAAACACCAAGAAACAGCTACTAGCAAGGGGTGGGGTTGGATCAAGGAGAAAAGGGTAGACTATAGGAGGAGAAGCGTGGATAGTGCAATCAAGAATGCAATGTGTATCCTACACAATTAAGAAGAGTGGATAGGATGGGTGAAATACTGAAAAAGGTGACATTAATCAAGATGAATTGGATTCATAAACTGTTTTGTTACATGGCAGCTCCTGTGTACAACTACTTAAAGATAATAATGCAAAACACTTATAGTAGTTTTGTCATTCGTAATCAGTGCCAGCAGATAAAAAAATAAAAATAAATAAATACCCTGACATCTAAACAGTCTTTTTATTTTAAAATCTGTGAGATATATAGATATATCTATATATCTATATATCTTCAGTAAACAAACAATTTTCTCTTGTATAAATAGTACGCCTTTTTACAGCAGTAAATAAGTCTTTTTATGGTCACTAGCATTTTCTTAAACTCGCCGGAGGTCTTATGGCTTTTGTCTGTGTGTGTGTGTGTGTGTGTGTGTGTGTGTGTGTAGTGTGTGTGTGTGTGTGTGTGTAAAATTCTAAATTGCTCTTCAAAAGTGAAAGCTAAGTTAGTTGCTAGAAAAACAACTTCCAGGCAGCTGTCATGCTAATTGCTATTGAGTTCTTTGTGTTTGTCCATGGGCAAGCCATCTAAAAGTGAAGCTTAGGAAAACATTTTACCAAGAGGGTCAAAACTAGAACTGTTTTACCAGGAGGGTCAAACTAGAACTGTTAGTGATGTTAGTAATTAAATTCTTTTTCAGGCTTATAAGTATGTTCTTAATTATGTTATGATAATCATGTTTAAACATGAATAATTAGATGTGCCCAAGCTTTTTGCATTCCAAGAACTTAAAGTGTTAACTGCTGATCACCTATTGAGGACGCATAAGGTCTGGGTGCTGGTGTCTCACACTTTTAGTTCCAGCTACTCTGGAGACTGAGATCTGAGGACCAAGGTTCGAAGCCAGCCTTGGCAGAGAAGTCCTTGAGACTCTTATCTCCAATTAACCATCAAAAATACAACAGTAAAATTGTGGCACAAATAAAAGTGCCATACTTGTGTAATAAATCAAGGGAGGGTGCCCAGGTTCTGAATTCAAGCCCAAGTCCTGGGCCAGAAAAAAAGGAAAATGTTTAAAGCATTTTAAAATCAAACTCATGGGAAATATCTGCAATGAGGGCTTATTTTTCCTTTTATTGACCCAGTACTAGGGTTTGACCTCAGGACCTGGGCACTCTCCCTAATCTTTTTCACGCAAGGCTTGTACTCTTCCATTTGAGCCACACCTCTGCTTTCCTTTTTGGTGGTTTATTGGAGAGAGCTCACCTCTTGCGTACCTAGGATGATAGATGTGAACCACCAGTATGTCCAGAAGGAGTGTTTATTTCTCAAACAAATTAGTTTCTTTTGAGTATTTGCTTTTGTTGGTTTTATATCATTTTTCTAGCTAAACTTTAGGAATATTGTGTATCATCACTCTATTCCAACAAAACAACCAAAGCAGTATTTTAGGATGCTAAAGCATCACCTATAGGACAGATAAAAGTGAATTTAAAAGTGAAGGGCTCCAGGTAAGCTCAGTCAAAGAACCACTCCTTCCAAACCGCTTGCTTGAATTTGGCCTGAAGGGTCTTTTTCTGACACTGACTCATGGCCAACCATCTGTCATCCTATCCTTTGGGATCAAGTCAAACCAACCTAGATCAATGTCATCCAGCAATGAGGGACTATTAAAACAAAACCACAGAATGATTCCAGAGAAAATTGTTCATAGGCAAAAGGGAAGTTGTCTATGATGTAATTTTGAGTCACTCTGGGTGTGGTGGTACATGCCTATCATCCTAGCGCTGAGAAAGTGGAGGCAGGAAGATCCTAAGTTCATGGACAGCCTGGACTACATAGTAAGTTCAAGACAAGTCTGGAACTCAACAAGACTAAACAACGAAAAACAGTCACTCTGCCAACTCACCCAAAACTAATGGAAACTGAGAAGTTATAAGGAAGGTTTCCCTTCCTTCAGACAGCTTCTCACAAAAGGCAAAAATGTGTGCCTTTGATAAGGACTCTCTGTTCCAGCAGAGGTGAGAAAATGACTTTCTACTGATTCCAAGTATGCTTTTAGCTGTTCATACTCACAGAATTACTTAAGAAAAGAAAGGCTAAATGCCGATAGCTCACACCTGTAACCTTAGCTACTCAGGAGGCCAAGATCTGAGGTTCATGGTTTGAAGCCAGCCTACACTAGAAAGTCCCTAAGACTCTTTTCTCCAATTAGCCACCCAAAAACCTGAAGTGGAGCTGTGACTCAAAATGGTAGAATGCTAGCCTTGAGCAGAAAAACTCAGTATCTAGGCCTTGAGTTCAAGACAGGACCAACAACAACAAAGGAAAAAAAAAAAAACAAAAAGAAAAGAATATCCCTTACTCTTCACACTTACCCCCCCCCACCCAAGCACCCAACACAAACTTTAAGCAGAAGTCTTGTGATTGGGGCACCATCTTTTTTTTTCTGCCTTATAACAGTGCTTCTTCAAACACCTGACTTTTTCTACTCATAGGTTTCAGCCATTGGTGTGTCCTTTTCTTATATATATTAAGCTTCTCACCTAACCAGGAGACCTGAGCAGCCCAAGGGACTAATAGGTTATTTCCCTCTTGATAGAGAAATATTCCAATGCCAGATAAGATTTCTTTTTTTATCTTTTTTATTGTTGGAATAATGTATCGAGGGGTTACAGTTATATTTATCAGGTAATAGGTACATTACTTCTCACACATTAATATTCATGTTTTTGTCCCCATTTCCCTCCCCCCACATCATCTTGTTTTCCCCATTCCCTTTCCTATTTCAAATAAACATATATATATAAATATAATACATCAAGTAACAAAGCCATATACTGTAACTATATGAGATTAACTAAAGGGCAAAAAAAGAGAAGAGAAATAACATAGTACACATTAAGAACAACAATCACACAAGATAAAGCTCTTGTTTCCATATCCTAGAGATCCTTTCATTTAGTCTCATCTTATATGACCTTATGTATACAGATTTTGAGTTATTGTAATACTCTGCTAGGAGAGTCCTAGATGTATACTAATTATCACCAATGAGGGAAACCACTGAGCCTATGTTCCTTTGGGTCTGGCTTACTTCACTTAATATGATTCTTTCCATTTCCTTACAAATGGAGCTATGTCATTCTTTCTGAGGGCAGCATAGAATTCCATTTGTATAAGTACAATATCTTGTTGATCCAGTCATCTACTGAGGGGCATCTGGGTTGGTTCCATATCTTTGCTATAGTAAATAGTGCTGCAATGAACACAATTGTGCTAGTGTCTTTAGTGTGTCCTTATTTCTGGACATTTGGGTAAATGCCAAGGAGTGGAATCGCTGGGTCATAGGGGAGCTCTATGTTTAGTCTCTTGAGAAATCGCCATACTGCTTTTCATGTGGTTGAACGAGTTTGCACTCCCATCAACAGTGTAGTAGTGATCCCTCCTGGCCACATCCCCTCCAGCATCTGTTGTTATTAGATATCTTGATAATGGCCATTCTAACTGGAGTGAGGTGGAATCTTAGAGTTGTTTTGATTTGCTTTTCTTTTATGGCCAGAGATGTCGAGCATTTCTTCATCAGAGAGGATTTCTAACAGGTATATAGAAACTGCTTTTCCCTCAAAGCATTGACTGTCAGCACAAGGTAATGAAAACCAAGCTAAAATTCTGAGATCCCTGCCTTCATTTTGCATGTTTACTTTGGCTCAGACTCCTGCTTAACACTGCTTTTAAACATTCAAGGAGATCTGTCTAAAACCAGATGATAACCTATCTTCCCCATTGAAGACTTCAAGGCATAGGCAGAAGAATGACTGAGATGTCTTATTGTCATCTTTTACAGTATCTCCTTCCAGACTCCCTCTCCCCCAAAACACCACCCAAAAGTTTCCTAAGTTGTCCTAAGCCTGAAGTCATCTTGGATTCCAGGAACTGTAGGGCCTTCCAGACAGATCGCTCCATGGTGAGATCACCCTCAAGAACTAGCTCTCATCTCATAGGAACGGGGGTGTCCCCTCCAGCAAAGACTTCTCCAATCCACCTTCAGACCAGAACTGAGATCATGACAACCAGACCACAGTTTGCCTGAGATTGCAAAATTGTTTGACTCTCTTACACCCTGATGTATTATTTCTTTGTTCAAACCTGAAGCTATTATTAAAGGTATTTCTCTATTTAAACCCAACATGTGTATGTGGTGTAAATCCTTTTCCTGCCTCTGTCCATTATTGGAATTTGCTTTCTTTGAGCACAAGTGCTAGTGATCCTGATGTATTAAAAACTCAAGAGTTGAACCTTTTGCCTAAGATTCTGATCACAACTAGATAATTATGACATAAAGGGCTCAGTAAGTTTTTCAGGTTTGATGATACCACATTGTTTCTTTGTAAAACTGTGAAAACATAAACTGAAATGTTTGCAGATGGAAATGCTCCATGGCCTAAATTAACTCTAAAATAAACCCAGGTGGAAAGAAAGTGAGGACAGCCAGAAGCAGAGCCTCGTGGGAGCTAGCAATGGTAGAAACAAGATCAAGTTAGCAACCAAGTTTCAGTAAAAGTATGTTGCTATAATATAATTCCTTGACTAAAATGCCATCTATTGGTTCTCTGAAATGCAAACTTCACTAGGAAATGTCATTGGCTAAATCTAGTAGCTGAGTACAAAGCAGGCTGTTTATACTTGAAGTAAAATGAAAGGAGAAAGAGTTTAAAACCATCCTTCACTTTCACCATTTTCATGCCTGGAGCCTGGAGCCTTAGCACCAGGACTAGGTATCCTGCAGAGCAGGCATGCAGAGAGAAGAATATGAGCAGAGAGTAGAATTCGTCACCCTTGATAATTCTGGTACTGACAGTTTTAGGTCATTCTTGAGGACACAGGCTCAGAGATTGATACAGGCCATGTTCAAAAGGAAAAGCCTCAAGTACATTTGTTTAGTGCCAGGGATAAGGCTTGATCTCAGGGACAAGGCACTCTCTCATGATATTTGTTTTTTCCTCTCAAAGCTGACACTCTACCACTTGAGTCACACACATCTACTTCTGGCTTCCTCCTGATTAATTGGAGATACGATTCTGAAGGTCTTTTTGCCTGAGCTGGCTTTGAAGTGAGATTTGCAGATCTCAGCCTCCTGAGCAGCTAAGGTTATAGGAAGAACCACCAGCACCTGAATACCAAGTAGATCCAAAATTTTCTCCACTGACTTGGTGACAGTAGAGACCCTGGAATTGTTCAGTCAGTGTCCACTTTCAGCAAGAGTGGCAGACGTCAGTTTCTTTCAGTTTCTTTCCCCGAGACAGAGTAAGCCAGGCCACAGAGGCTGCAGCCCCATGAAAGATAGTGGTGAGTCATTGCTTCACACACTCTCTCACACACACTTGCTTACAGACAACCACACACGCATACCATGTGTTCCACACACTCTAACACGTACACACCTACATAGCCTTACACACACACTTGTTCTCACCCATCCATCCCCTTGTTAGAGACCAGAGCAACCCCTCCCTTACTGACCTGGGGACACGACTGGCCGGTCCCCAAGGTCCCCCTGACCCCAGCCAGGGCTCTTTCTCCCCAGCCTCTCCACCTCAGCTAGCCAGCCTGGAAATGTGCAGGGAATTGCAAGAACAGGAAATGCCCGACCATCCGGTTGAACTTGCTTGCTCTCCATTTTGGCTGCTCTGACGCCTGCCTTCCGGTCTATGACTTTTTCTCTTGAAAGTTTATTTTTCTGTATGCAATATCTTCAGCATAATGACTTGAATTTTGTTATATACAGTTCAGAGGGCTTTCATCTCCAATAATGAAGAAGAAACAGAAAGACAAAATAGGAACAAAAACACCAAAATTAACAAACAACCCCCCCACCAAAAAAAAACCCACAAGGAGAAGCCTGGGTTTTGCTGATCCCAAATTAAGATAGCCTTCAAAAAGAATTAAGACAGCCTTTAAAAAGAGGGGGGGGGGAGAGAGAGAAAGAGAGAGAGAGAGAGAGAGAGAGAGAGAGAGAGAGAGAGAGAGAGAGAGAGAGAGAGGAGGAGAATAATCTCAGAAATGCATTAGTGGCAGTCCTAGAAGTCAGAAATAACTCATGAAGTGGTAGAGAGGTAGGAGAGAAGGCACAGTCTTGTTCAAGGGAGAACTTGGTGATGAGACAGCTCTTTGGAGGAGAGGAAAGTGCACAGCTGAGAAATCATGCATTGCTAGTATTTCCCCAGAATTGCCAGGAAGAAAAGAAAAAAGTATTCAGAAAGAAGAAAAATCAGGGGCCATGTGTTTGGCCTAGTGGTAGAGTGTGTGCCTAGCCTGCATGAAGACCCAGGTTCAATTCCTTGGTACCATTTACATAGGAAAAAGCCAGAAATGGTGCTGGTGCTGTTGACTGGGAGGAAGAAGAAGGAGAAGAAGAAGGAGAAGGAGGAGGAGGAGGAGGAGAAGGAGGAGGAGGAGGAGGAGGAGGAGGAGGAGGAGGAGGAGGAGAAGAAGAAGAAGAAGAAGAAGAAGAAGAAGAAGAAGAAGAAGAAGAAGAAGAAGAAGAAAGAGAAGGAGGAAGAGGAGGAAGGGGAGGAGGATATAAGAACTCTATAAAAATAGAGGCTTATGAAAGGGTATCAATGTATGTGAATTAACGCACCTTCTACCTGGCAAATATCATGTAACCCTTTTACTAATTACAATAAAAAAATAGAGGCTTCTGGGGCCGGGAGTTTTGCCTAGTGATAGAGTGCTTGCCTAGGATGCATGAAGACCTGCATTCGATTCCTCGGTACCAAATACATAGAGAAAAAAAAAATGCTGGAAGTGGTGCTGAGGCTCAAGTGGTAGAGCTCTAGTCTTGAGAAAGTCCAAAGACAGTGTGCAGGCCCTGAGCTCAAGCCCAGGACTGGCAAACACACACACACACACACACACACACACACACACACACACACACACACACACACACACACTGCAGCCTCTGCAGGTAACCACACAGCAGAGAGGACCCAGCTACAATTTCTTCTATTTTCTCTGCAAAGAGAGAGAACTGTTAGTGGACCCCCAACTGCACAAACGTGATACTTATTTCCTCTGCCTTCTATGCTTCCTATGCAACTTCTTTCTTTTTGGAGTCCCAGTCCTGCGGCCTAAACTCATGGCTTGGGTGCTGTCCCTGCACTTTATTC
This sequence comes from Megascapheus bottae, assembly GCA_024803745.1. Lineage (NCBI taxonomy): Eukaryota > Metazoa > Chordata > Mammalia > Rodentia > Geomyidae > Megascapheus > Megascapheus bottae. The sequence continues at coordinate 502,214 of JANJXV010000189.1, forward strand.
ACTCAAAGCTAACACTGTACCACTTAAGCTGTAGTTCTACTATGAGAGGTAGGGGAGAGTGTGAGAATTGAGGGCCTGATAGGGGGTCCTCGGGCCATCAAGAACATGTCCTTGGAAGGAAGCACTCTTCTCTTGATGTGAGTCCTCACAAAGCAAGTTGCTACAAAAATACTAGGTGCTTCTCTTGGACTTTCCCAAGATGTGATCTCTTATTCACATTCCTCCTTATCTCTCACGAGGTTCCCACTAAAGACCAAACCAATGGAACCATCCAATCTTGGATTTCTAGTCTTCACAATTATGGGCTAAAAAAAACAACCTCTTTTTCCTCACAAGTATCCTGCCTCAGCTATTTTATGACAATGACAAAAAATAGAATAACACACTATCTAAATCTAAAGCACATCTTGAGAAGAGAACAAATACATTGTACCTCATTCAACTGCTAATAACCTACAAGTTCTCCTCTTTTGCCCTGTAACATGTGTATTCAAACCTGCTGATACATTTTCTCATCTGCGCAGGTTTCTAGAATCCAGTCCCCTCTGGAGATGTCCGCTTGCACCTGCTTTACTCTATTTGGGCTCAGATCCTCTGAGCCATATAGTATAAAGAATCTAGCCAGTGGCTCATGATAATAATTCTAGTTACTCAGGAGGCTAAGATCAAAGGCAGGTAGGCCAAACAGTTTGTGATACTCTAATCACTTAACAAACAAGAAGCTAGAAATGGAGCTGTGTCTCAAGAAGTAAAACATCAGTCTTGAGTGGAAAAGTTAAGGGAGAGTTCCTGAGTTCAAGCCCCACCATCAGCTATTCTCATGAATAGCTGGGCATGTGACTACTCTCGAGGCTGAGATCTGAGAAGACGGTGGTGCAGAGCCAGCCCAGGTAGGAAAGTCTGTGAGACTCTTACCACCAACAAACTTCCAAAAAGCAATTAATGGAGCTATGGCTTAAGTGGTAGAGCACCAATCAAGCAACAAAGCTCAGGGACAGTGCACAGACCCTGAGTGCAAGCCCCATGCAAAGCACACAAGCAACAACAAAAAACTATTCATATGTGATGAGTTTAACATAATATAGAATGCAGGTATTAGTTGAAATTATATGTTATTTTAGCAGTATTACAGTTTGAACTCAGGGCCTTGCACTTGCTAGACAGGTACTCTACCGTCTGAGTCATGCCTTCAGCTGCTATTTTGTATTTCTCATTTCCCTGTTACCTAAATGCCACTATTTCAATTAAACACCATTAGAACTTGGTAATGATGGCAATTATACTTCTTGTGGGACTAATTAACCAAATACGTGTGAAAAAGAATGACATTTTTTGGTATTTTCTTTCTGGCTTCTGATTCAGCAATTTAAATTTACTGAATATTTAAATTCTATAGACTATATTATTTTGTATTCTTTTTTTTTCTTGCCAGTCCTGGGGCTTGAACTCAAGGCATAGGTGCTGTCCCTGACTTTCTATGCTCAAGGCTAGCACTATAGCACTTGAGCCACAGTACTACTTCTGGCTTTTTTGAGTAGTTTTATTAGAGATAAGAGTCTCGTGGACTTTCCTGCTAGGGCTGGCTTTGAACTGTGATCTTTAGGTCTTAGCTTCCTGAATAGCAAGGCTTACAAACATGAGCCACTAGCACCTGACTTATTTTGTATTCTTGTACCCATTCCTTGATTCCCCCAGAGCTGGAAATCAAACACAGAGCCTCACCTATACGAGGCAACCCCTGAACCCTGCTTTTTATGTGTGGTAGGGGCAGAAGGGGATTTGGACTCAGTGCTTCTTGCTCTCAGTAAGCTTTCTCACAGCTAGTGCTTTATCACTTGAGTGATAGCTCTAATTCAACTTTTTGCTGGTTATTTTGGAGGTGAGGTCTCAACAACTTTTCTGTTCCAGCTAATTTTGAACCTCAGTCTCCAGGTCTCCGTCTCCTGTGTAGCTAGATTACAGGGCTGAGTTAATGGTGCCTGGCTCATCCCTTGTTTTTATGGCAGAATCCTAAGACAAATAAATGTAGCCAAGCACCTGTGGCTCATGCCTTTAATCCTAGCTACTTAAGAATCTAAGATCTGAGGATCAAGGTTTGAAGCCAGCCTAGGCAGGAAAGTCTGTGAAACTTTTATCTCCAATTAACCAACCCCCAAATCCAGAAGTAGAAGTATGGCTCAAGTGGTAGAGCTTCAGCCTTGATCAAAGGAAAAAAATAATCAACTCAAGAACAATGACCAGGCCTTGAGTTCAAGCCCCATTACCAGAACAAAAACAAATCAAATGTATTTTAAATGTTATATAAATATATAAACCCAAGACTTTCAAAAATAGAATCGTAAACAAATAAAACTGATGTTGCCTTGAGATTTCAAAACACAAACATATTCGTCTTTTGGTTCTATGACAACCACATCTAGTTGTAGTTTCCTGGACACTCCAGGTAGTGACACAAGGTAATGTCTACAAGTGTAAGTAACTGACTTGGACCCCTGCGCCTCTTGAGCCTGTGTTACAATGATTTCTAGTCTCCACTTCCATTGTTACGATCTGTGCACGACAAACTTCCATATGTAGTGGCTTAAAACAGCTCCCGTGTACATCTCAGCATAACTCTGTACATCTCCACATACCCAGAACGTCATGGCTCTATTCTCTACTTAGGATCTCAACAGACTAAAATCAAGAATCCAGCTGCATCTGTCTTCAGGGGAAACAGAATCCTCTTCCAAGTTTGTTGCTTATGAAAAACTCCATTTCCTTCCCATGAGTTCCTTCCAATTTCAGGTCAACTGTGGGACAGGAACCGTTCTCAGGCTTCAACTCCCTTTGATTTCTTCTTCCCTTTCATCACCTGAGTGTAACATGATCACAGTGGTCCTATGTGAATAATCCATACTCTCTCACGATCTTCAGGACCACTAGTTAGCAACCTCAGTTCCTCATGATAGAGACATGAGAGGGTCCAAATCTCCATTCACCACAGTGAACCCTCGGGCCCCAAAGATCCTTAGTTTCCTTGCATGCAAAATTCACTTGCTTATTGCCTTATAATAAACACATCAACCCATGACAACTTCTGGTCCAAATCAAAACCTTCTATCATGTCAATCCTCTTGAGCATCACGAATGGGCCCATGGTAAAATGACTCTGAGGCACAGGTCCTCTCTGTCTGTAAGTGTGAGAAACCAGAAAGCAATTTATCTTTCTGTAAAGTTCAGCGATGCGATGGTATGAGATAGGCAGACATTGTGGTTCCACAGGAGAGAAAAGGGCATATACCAGTTCTATGCAGATTTGGGAAACTTGATTAGGTTTCCAATCCTGGGAATCCGGCTCATCTCTGGGCCTCTCAGTCTACTCCCTGTGTTCTTATATCTCTGCAGAAAATTTCAAAAAGGAGTTACAGATTGTGTGTCACTGCTGTGAGTGGAACTACACCACCACATACACTCTTAGGTGTGTTGAGGTCCAGTCTCCTGAGAGTGGCCGCCAGACACCACAGCCCCAAGAGACAGCTTCTCTCTTCCTCCTTTCACTTTTACCTTGTCTGTCCTAGGACTCTGGAGCCTGTCTTTCTTTTTACTATTAAACAAGGGACCCAGATGGTTGAGGTGAGCAGACTCATGACCTGCAAGGCTGGTACCACCTGGCTTAGGTCCCTTTCTATGTCACCATCTACCAGACCTCAATAGTTCTCTATGGTTTAGCTCTGTGGCTGTTACACGTGTCTCTCAGCTTGTCATTCTCCGCCCCCCATATGGACTACACTCATCACCAGTCCCTCCTGAATCTTTCAGAATTAGGCTTAAGCACTGAATCTGAAGAGAGTCTCTCTCCGAACACCCTACAATCACTTTGTTAATTTTCTTCCATCTCCATTGCCCCTATATGACTGTCAATTCATAGGAAGGATGGAAGGAAGGAAGGAAGGAAGGAAGGAAGGAAGGAAGGAAGGAAGGAAAGAAAGAAGGAAGGAAGAAAGGGATGGAGGGAGGGAGCGAGGAAAGGAGGGAGGGAGGGAGGGAGGGAGGGAGGGAGGGAAAGAGGGAAGGAGAGAAGGTATTCATAGGGAAAAAGGTAAGAAAAGGAGGGAAGGAAGGAATTGTTCTGAGTATAATGATGTTACACAGGAAGGAAACAATGTATTTATCAGTAGTTATATTGCTACAGGATATGCCTCACACTACATCTCTGAGCTAAGTACTCAGCACCTTAGTCACTGGCTCCTCCCACGTGGGGGTCCTAATGCAATTCTGCCCAAAGCCTATTGACTCGTGGGAATGCCACACATTCTACAGGGACAAAACTGACAAAATCTTTCCTTGAGTTTTCAAACTATTTTGTTAATGGTACCCTTCATTCCCCCATTGCCTTTGAAAAGAATAACAATCACTCTCTTACTAATCTGAATCCAATTTAGTGAAAAGCGTGCGACACGGGACTTTCTACTCTTAGCGATATACTCCAAAGCTGCTTCTCATTTGGCTTTTATATCAACAAGCAGGATTTTGTGCCTGTTCTGTACCAGATACTGAGCAGGTGGAAGGACTCGGGGGCATGGGACTATGAGGATGTCCTAAAAACAAGTGACTCTCCTAGGGAGACAAAAGTGAAGGAACAAGTTAATTCTGCCTAGAGAAGAAGCCAGAGAAGGAGCCACAGAAAGAACTGAGCAACTAGCCAAGTCCCAGTGGCTGGAATCCTTGCTACTCAGATCAAAGAAATCATTGTTTGAAGCCAGCTCAGACTGGAAAGTCTATACACTCCATTTCCAATTAGCCAGAAAAAAAGCGGGGCTGGAGGCATGGCTCAAGTAGTAGAATACCAACCTTGAGCAAATGAGTCAAACAAGAGAAGCCATGCATTCAAATAAAAGGAGACAAGAGACACTGCACCTGTAAATTAACATGTTCAGTTGAAACCCTTTTTTACAACTACTTAAAACAATAAAAAAGCAAAATAAAAAAACAAGAAGGAAAGAAAGACAAAGAAAGGAGAAAGGCACGAGGCAAAATTGGAAGCAATGATGCATGCTTATTAGCTTTTTAGGGCCGCTTAAAATAAGTGGATCACAGTTCATGTGTACTTCCACAGAAAGAGAAACCCCATCTCAAAAATAACCAGCTTAGCTGGGCATGGTAGCTCACGCCGGTAATCCTAGCTAGTTATGAGGCTGAGATTTGAGGATCGTGGTTCAAAGCCAGCCTGGGCACTAAAAAGTCCATGAGACTCTTATCTTCAGTTAACCACAAGAAAACCAGAAGTGGTGCTGTGGCTCAAGAGGTAGAGCGGTAGCCCTGAGCTGAAGAGCTTAGGACAATGCCCAGACCCAGAATTCAAGTCCCATGGCCAACAAAAAAAATAATAACCAGCTCAATAAGGGCTGGAGGTGTGACTCAGCAGTAGAGTACCTGGCTAACAAGCATGAGGCCTGGAGTTCAACCCCAATACTAACAGCAAAACAAAACAGAGGGGGAAAAAAAACCCTGAAACCTGTCATTGAATTCTGACAAAGGAGGAAGTTAGAAAAAGTGACACAGAAAGAATTGAGGCAGAGAGGGTGAGAAAACCTTTTAATTATCATTGTAAAAAATGAAATTAAGGGACCGGGAGTTTGGCCTAGTAGTTAAAGTGCTTGCCTAGCATGCATGAAGACCCGGGTTCGATTCCTCGGTACCACATACATAGAAAAATGCCAGAAGTGGTGCTGAGGCTCAAATGGTAGAGCTCTAGCCTTGAGAAAGTCCAAGGACAGTGCTCAGGCCCTGAGCTCAAGCCCAGGACTGGCAAAAAAAAAATGAAATTAAAAATGACATCTCCTTGCCTAGCATAAAGACCCAAGGCAGTATAATATTACTGGACTTGGAGGAATTAATCTTGGCTTTTTTTTTTTTAACACATCCGTTACTGTGTTTGTAAATGAGGTTTTTCACCAGTGCCAAATTCAGTCAACTGAAAATCCTGTTTAATTGATTTGGGAAAAGCTTCCATCGGTATCTGAGATACTTGCCCCAGAGCAACATTAAATGGGTTGTTTTGTTTCCAAGATACTTTTCCAACAATGTCATCGATCTTAGCTGGTTCTAAGACTACTCAGATTACTTATGTCATGTCAGTGGAGTGTATAAAAATACCAGCAACACAGTGTACGGTGGAGTTCTGAGTATCCATCCTGTGGCTGACAGAATAAGTTAAGCATCATCTCTCCATGCCAACTAGACAATGGTGGCTGATTCTGCTGTTCAATCTTCACATCCTTGCTGATTTTCTCTCTAATAATTCTATCCATTACTGGAAGAAAAGTGTAAATCCCCAATCACAACTTTGCATTTTTTCTACTTCTACTTTCAGCTCTACCATGTGTAGTTACAGTTTTGAGTTTCTGCCATTTTTTGGTTCACACACATTAGAATCATATCTTTCTGGTGAATTCATCCTTCCATCTTTATACAATGACCCTCTTTGCTTTTGCTCCAAGGTCTGCATTACTGGATTAATATAGCAATTTGTTATCATTTATCTTTGCAGTCCTTTCGATTTGATTGTACTATGTCACTGAATTTGAAGTGAAGTTCTTACAAACAGGATGTAACTAGACTTCAGTCACCACATTATGTTTTTATGCCTCTATGTGCCATTATATGGGAGGTTGAATTTAGAGTCTAAAATCCACATTCAGTTACACAATGGTATTGTGTTGAGGTCTAGCTGTGTTTTTGTTCAGTGGTGTAAACATTATGAACTTGGGTGGAGCAATAGTTACTTCCTACTACTGGACTGTTATCCTTATTAGTATGAAATAATCTTTCCTCTTCTGACTAATTTTGGGTTGAAGTCTGCTTTGTCAGACATGAGTGTAGTTACTTCCAGGAACGTATTTGCTTTTCAGCATCCATTTGCTACAAAAACCTTTTTCCATCCATTCACTTTGATCCTATTTCAGTGGATAAAATTTTCAGTTCTATACTGAATAAAAAAGCTGATATTTTTGCTTTTCTCCTGGCCATCAGGAAATCCCAATATTTCAATCATAAAATATGGTGGTTAAATGGAGAGGTGACAGTGGCTCATACCTGTAATTCCAGCTATTCAGGAGGCTGAGATCTGAGAACTGCAGTTCAAAGCCAACCCAGGCAGGAAGGTCTGTAAAGATCTTGTCTCAAATTAATCAGCATACAGCCAAACACGGGGCTGTAAACCAAGGGGTAGAGTGCTAGCCTTAGTGAAAAAGCTAAAAGAGATCAAACCCTAGTACTATTCAAATTTTTCTGTAAGAGAGATTCATTACAAGTAGATGCAGGATTTTGTCTAATAGCTTTTTAGAGTCTTCAAGTGATCATATTCCTTTTCTTCTTTGTCTCTCTAATACTTCTGTTAGTTCACGAGAAGGACATTTTGAAGTCCGTCTGTAACTGTAAGTGATTCATCTGCTTCTCTCTTCGGTGCAAGCAGTGCCTTTGTCGTGTATTTTACATTCTGCTGGTTTTGTACATACAGAACCATTTTGCCTTTCAGATGGATTGACCCTTTCACCTTGAGGCAAAGTCTCTTTTTGTCTTTTCTCATTTCCATGAAGTCTACATTAGTATATGTTTGTGCAGCCACTTCTGCCTTCCTACTTCTCATCTCTTTCTCCCTTGTTTACTTTCAGCTAATCTACGTCTTTGAATTTCTACCAAGCTTCTCATATGACAATGTCCAGTTGGATCATTTTTTTAATCTACTCTATCATTCTCTGTGTTTTTATTTGAGTGGCCACAAACAGCAGGGTTTGCTGTGGCGCTTTACAGTGGAATGTTGACTGTTTCACCAACCCCCACCCGGGTTGAGCCTGCCTGGGAGTTTGCAGGAAATGCCAGGGCGACCTCATACTGATTAGGGTCATTTATAATCCACCTCAGAAATGCAATATAACACTCTCCATCTGTTCTACATTTGAAACTCCAAAAGTTGGAAATGTCATGGTATTGGATTCCCTGCCCAACCCCCACCTGACTCTCTGAGGGAACTTTCTCCAGAGTACCTCTGGATGAATGGACTCTGTTTCTTCCTAACAATGGTTTTCTATCATCAGGTGTGTATAAATCTCAATAAGCAGTGCCAGAGAGTTGGATCTTCATAGGCCAAAAAAAAAAAAAAAGTTTTCACTATCTGGATGTGATACACAAGCATAACACTAAAAACATAATGAGCACACACTAATCAGTAATTTGGCTTCTTCAATATTAAAGATCTCTGGTCTTAAGAAAATCCAGGTGAAAAGATGAACAGACATGCTATCCTGGAATACATGATTCCAAATCAAGTTTGGGGCAAAGGGCCTGCACAGAGATTGCAAGAACTCTGGAGACCTAAGTATTTAAAAAGGGAAAAACACAATCCAGCTAGAATGTGAGCGATTGATGGGAACAGACATTTCACTGGGTGACACTAATGGCCAACAATCACATAAAACCATTCCCAGCTTGAATGGTCATTGAGGGATCACAAGTTGAAACCACCGTGATGTATCAGTCTACTTAGAACAACTAAAACAATTTATTTATTTTATCGGGGGCTTGAATTCAGGGCCTGGGTGCTATCCCTGAGCAATTTTGCTCAAGGCTAGTGATCTACCACTTTGTGTCACAACACAGCTTCCAGCTTTTGAGTGGTTAATTGGAGATAAGAGACTCGTGGGGACCTTTCTGCCTGGGCTAGCTTTGAGCTGTGATCCTTAGATCTCAGCTTCTTGAGATCTAAGGCACCCAGCAGAAACAATTTTTTTTTCACAAAAAGGTGATAAGCTGGGCCAGGAGTTTGGCCTAGTGGTTAAAGTGCTTGCCTAGCATGCATGAAGACCCGGGTTCGATTCCTCGGTACCACATACATAGAAAAAAGCCGGAAGTGGTGCTGAGGCTCAAGTGGTAGAGCTCTAGCCTTGAGAAAGTCCAAGGACAGTGCTCAGGCCCTGAGCTCAAGCCCAGGACTGGCAAAAAAAAAAAAAAGGTGATAAGCTTAAGCTGGTACCCATACACAAAAACATATTTTCTGTTCATTGCTGACGTGCATATAAATGGTACAGACACCTGGAAAGAGCACAATAGTTTCTTTAAAACCATAATGTGTAGTAATATTAATACAGTATTAATATTAATATTAATATCCACTCCTAGGCACTGATCCCAGGGAAATAAATATGAGCTTCCACCATAAAAACCTTTGTGCAAACCTGTTTATAACAGCTGAAATCTGGAAGCAATCACTGTAAATAGAGAGTTAAGCAACATGGTACATCTTTACTACGGAGACTGCGCAATAATAAAGAGGAATGAAGTACACACAACTTGTGTGTATATCTCAAGAACATTACAACTGAGCCAAAAAAGATTCCCATCTCAAAATATCACATACTATAGCATTTGACTGATAAACCATTCTCAAAATGAGCAAGTTGTGGACAAAGGCCTCATATCTAAAATATATCAACAGCTCAAAAAATTGAGTCACTCCAAAACTCATCTCCAAAGAAACAACCATCCCATTAAAAGATGGGCCAAAGACTTAAAGAGAGTCTTCTCCGAAGAAGAAACAAAAATGGCCTATAGACACATGAAGAAATGCTCAACATCTCTGGTCATAAAAGAAATGCAAATCAAAACAACTCTAAGATTCCACCTCACTCCAGCTAGAATGGCCAGGATCAAGAAAACTAATAACAACAGATGCTGGAGGGGATGTGGCCAGGAGGGATCACTACTACACTGTTGGTGGGAGTGCAAACTCGTTCAACCACTATGGAAAGCAGTATGGCAGTTCCTCAAAAGGCTAAACATAGAGCTCCCCTATGACCCAGAAATTCCACTACTAGGCATTTACCCAATCATCCAGAAACAAGGACATACTAAATCCACCAGCACAAAGATGTTCCTTGCAGCACTATTTACCATAGTAAAGATATGGAACCAATCTAGATGTCCCTCAGTTGATGAGTGGATCAACAAGATGTGGTATTTGTACACAATGTAATTCTATGCTGTCAGAAAGAATGACATCGCCCCATTTGTTAGGAAATGGAAAGACTTAAAAAAAATCATATTAAGTGAAGTAAGCCAGACTCAAAGGAACATAGGCTCAAGGGTTTCCCTCATTTGTCATAATCAGTAGAAACTTTCATCTCTCCTAGCAGAGATTTGCAATAGAGCAAAACCTAGATACATAAGGCCATACAGTATGACGCTAAATGAAAGGACCTCTAGGATATAGAAACAAAAGCTATATAATGAGTGATTGTTGTCCTTAATGTACTATGTTATCTCTCATCTCTTTTGCTGTCCCTTGGTTATCTCATATTGTTACAGTATCTCACTTTGTTTTCTGATATATTGGATATATTTGTATTTGGTTTTTTGAAAATGGATAGGGAAGGGAAAAAACAAGATGAGGGGTGGGGGTGGGGGGAGGGAAATGGGGACCAAGACATGAGAAAGGGTATCAATGTATGTGAATTAATGCACCTTCTATCTGGCGAATATAATGTAACCCTTCTATTAATTACAATAAAAATATATTTTAAAAAATGAGCAAGTTGTAGAACCAAAGAACTGATTCGCAAAGCCAAGTTTTAGGCTTCTAGGGTGAGTGTGAACAAAGGGTGTGATTACAAGACAAGGGTAGCAAGAAGGAGCTCTCTCTGGTGGTAGACAGGTTTGTATTGAACTGTGGTGGCCGTTGCAAGAATCTAGACAGGTGACCAAATGGTGGAGAACTAAACATGTGCACTGATCCAACATCTACACTATGGTTGTAAACTCACACTTCAGTTCCATAGACGAAATTTGTAAGTAATTTGGATATTGACTGTCTCCATTAGAGCTGGTATGTTAAAAACCTAGTCCTTAGAGCAGTACCATTGGGGGTGGGGCCTAAGGGGAGGCTTTTAGGTCATTTGGGGTATCTTCATAAATGAGATGGTGGCACCTCGGTGTCTTCCCCTTTCTGTTGTTCTTTCCTAGCCTTGAGAAGAGTGGATCTTTTCTACTATGATGTATGGCCTCACCACAGGTCCCAGACAATACCAATACATCATGGCCTGGAATCTTCAAGTCTGTGAGCCAAGATAAACTGTCTATATTAGTTAACAGTCTCATTATTATTCATTATAATAAGGATGGAATTCTGAGTGATAAGGCAAGGTGAACTGAAGGGTGAGTGTTTTTGAAATTTCCTGGGCAGCTGTCTTTTAAAATTAGTCCTATATTCTATGACCACCATTGAAATGAAATTTTCCTGAAAGGATGATAAATTGTTGAATCCATCTTCTTTTGGTCTTTTCTAGCTTGCGACAGACATGATTCTTTTTCTATTGTATTTTATTGTCGGGGGAATGTATAGAGGGGTTATAGTTACATTTGTAAGGTAGTGAGAACATTACTTCTCGAACATTGATGCCCCATCCCGTGTTTTTCTCCAACTCTCCCTTCCTCCTCCTATCCCCTCCCAAGTTGTAAGTTCATTTCCGACTTATTGCCTTGTGAATATTGCTGACACACTAGTTCACCCTCAGTCCTTTGCAGACATGATTCCTTGAGTGTATTGTTTCGGACAGCAGAACCTTGTGTGTCCTTCCATTGTTCATGGAGGACCAGAGCCCTGAGCCAGGTCTGAGCTCCACTGCAGGAGGCATCCCTTGGTACTTGTGTTTTCTTAATTTGACTCTTACTAAGCTTAAAAATGACATCTTCAAGGAGATACATCTTTCCAGAACTGAAGCTTGGGCCTCAACACAACTGTGTCAGTAGCTGGCTTCCCACTGGAATCCAGTTTATCAACTCCAGAGACTTGGGGTGCCCTCACAGCCTCTTACTTCTTGTTCCCTATTAGACACCCCAGACAGGCATTGGGCTTATATCCTGACCATTTACACACCAAGACCAGACCCTCAAAGGTGACCCGAGGGTCATGCCTTCCCCATCAGTCCTGATTGGCCCTCTATCTGGACATCTGCTTTCTGCAGCTGCTCATTCTTTCTTAATAACAAGGTCACTGTTACGGCACGGTAATATGCATAGCCATCATGTAAAAAAATGTAGTATTTTTTTCATTGAGAACATTCAGAATCTTTTCTTTACCTATTTTGAAATCCACAATCAATTTTGTTCACTATCCTCATCCTTCTGTGCTGTAGAACCCAAGAACTTTCCCTCCCACCTGTCTACATTTTTGTACTTGAGAACCAGCCACTTGAGGAAGGACCACTTATCTGGTTTCAGAATCCACTTATCAGGGAAGGGCACCACTTCAGTGGCCTTGCATATATGCAGCTCAAGCTTGGGGGTGAAAGCAACAGACATTAGGGAACACTGGGAAAGGCCTGAACAACCAAATTTCTTATTTTCCCTTCAGAGTGAAAGGGATTCATTATCATCACAGCATCCAAGAATTCTTTCATCTGGATGTTGTGCTTTATGATCTATTATCAGTACCAATGGAGCTATTTCTCCACCTACCATGCCTGGATCTGGCTCTCGCTGGCTAGCTGGGAGAGGAAGTACAATAATTCTCTAGCTCTGAGCCTTAATTCTCTGCTCCAAGTGCTGGCTTCCTGGATGATTTCTTTAGCTATTTGTAACAGACTCAGAAATAAGAAAAACCTTCAGAGAATTTACTAGAAGAAGGCAAAATGGCAGGAAACTGTGTTGTCTTTTTCATGTGTACTTGAGTTGTGTCTGACACTCCAGGATCAGACAGTAAAGACAAATTAGCCCTGAGGAAATTGGCACTGGTTGACTATTTATTCCAGTGGGTTCCATGAGGCTCTCTCTGTCACCATGTTGTGTACATTGTACACAATCCTTCCACACCAACCAGGAAGTATGGTCCATACCAGTTCACACACACACACACACACACACACACACACACACACATTACCCCTGACACTCAGCCCATCGTCAGCTACTTCCTGGCCTTCCAGGAGACCCAAGCCTGCCCTCTGTCTGTCTTGGTGTGCCTCTCCCCACATCATAGGTCAGACTATCAGCACCAGCCCTTTTCCAGTCCAGAGATAGCATCCCATCTACATCTCCAATGTTCACCCTGAGCCTGTCACTGTTTCATTGAGACTGTCTTCCTTTCCCAGCACGTGCCTCCAAAGGAGAGGACTGAGCACACACACACACACACACACACACACACACACACACACACACACACTCCCTTTTGTCACAAGTCCTGGCTCCCATACATGTCTAATCTTCATGCTTCATCTCCATCCCTGAGTGCAACAGGGCTTGTGGAGAAACTTGTAATTATGGAAACAAAGAATGGAAATATTAGCCAGGTGCAGTGACTCACACCTGTAATCCTAACTACTCAGGAGGCTGAGATCTAAGGATCAAGGTTCAAAGCCAGCCCCAGCACTAAAGTCCAAGAGACTCATCTCCAATTAACCACTAGAAAACCCGAAGTGGTGCTGTAGCTGCAGGGGTAGGATGGTAGGCTTGAGCTGAAGAGCTCAGGGACAGAATCCAGGCCCAGAGTTCAAGCCCCACGACAGAAAAAAAAAAAAAAGAATGGAAATATTTCTATTAATAATGGCCCTAGATAATCCACCTACTCTTGTAGGCAAGGATATATAATTGGCAAAAGGCCAGGTGAGCTGAGTTCCCACACCATCTCTGGGCTCCCACACACAGCAGAAGTCTCCCCGTTCCATAGAACCATGGAACCTCACTCTTGGGAAAGCTGCACAGCTGATGTCTCAGCCCAGTTCCTGCATTCAAGGAAGCCTCCATCCAGCCTTACTTTCCCTCAAGAATAAGATTGCAGTAGCTCAGCTCTGCTTCCAAATCAGCATCTCAGGAGAGTGTTTATTGAAGAGGAAGAGCAAATCCGGAAGCAGCTGTGCAAAAGGGCCCAGGGCTGGGTCCCCCGGGGCTCACACTTGGCCATCTGTGTCTCCTCTTTGGGCTAATCTTCTGGTTCTCAGAGAAGCAGCCCATTAACTCAGACAGCTGAGGAATGATGGAAACCAATTTTTTTTTGTCAAAACGGTTCTTATTATGCAGTGTTTATACTTGGGGATCCAAAGGACTGTCGAACGATGACCCTTTATAAGCTGTCCAAGGCCAAAGGCGTGGGTGCTGGGAATTCACACCCAGACCCACTCTTCCTGCCTGTTTCCCAGTCAGGAGCCAGCTTTCACCAGCTCTACAAGTAGCCTGACCAGTGGAAGGCTGGATTCAGATATTTCAAGATGTCATTGATGATTTTGATGCAGTGGCTGCTAGAGGTCTAGTTTTCTTTCAGCAAAGCTTCTCTTTGCTGAGTGGCATCCTCTAGACAAGGTTAATCCAAGAACAGTGTGAATTTCCCTTGACAATGAACTCTACTGTTAGGTCTCTATTGATCTCTATCACCTAAAGCATGGGTTTGGGACACATGGGAGATTATGGTTACAAAATACCACCATCACATGGGGTGTTTTCATTTTGCCTGAGCTTCCTCCATTCATCTGTTTATCACAGGGAGGGAGTTTCCATAATGCAGGAGGAATGAGTTCTACGATCAATCTATTTGCTTTCAGCCTGGGTCAGTGACTCGGCTTTCATCCTCAAATGCACTGAGCTCTCTCTGTTTTCGTAAAATAAATGCAGAACAGGAAGCTGGGTTACAAGAGGTCTTATGGAGTATGAAAAATATATATATAAACTTAGAAGGAGGGAAAAAACCTTTCTTCTTCATTCAAAGAAAATCTGTTTCACAGCAGTGGCTGAAACTACACAGTCAGCTCAGGCTTTTATTTATTTATTTTTTTTTGCCAGTCCTTGGCTTGAGCTCAGGGCTGATCACTGTCCTTGGACTTTCTCAAGGCTAGAGCTCTACCACTTGAACCTCAGCAACACTTCCGGCTTTTTGCTATGTATGTAGGGTACCAAGGAATTGAACCCGGGTCTTCGTGCATGCTAGGCAAGCACTCTACCACTAGGCCAAACTCCCGGCCCGAGACTTTTATTTTTAAAAGGTCAGCCCACAATTTCTAAAATGAGAACATTGTAAAAGCTCAATTCCAGACGTTAATTTGAGTTCGTTTTTTATGCAGAACATTTTGCATGTGGCAATGTAATTGGTTCAGAAGTGATCTTTCTATCCTTTGCATTTCTTCAACTTGCAGCAAATGCAGGGTTTTTCTTCATATTTTAAGTGTTTTGGTTTTTGTTGTTGTGATTGTGTGCACTTATTTGGCAATGGATGTCTCGTGGACTTTCCTGCCCAAGCTGGTCTGGAACCATGATCTTCAGATTTCAGCTTAAGTAGCTAGAATTACAGGTGTGAGCCATTGGTACCTGGCCAGGGTTTTAAAATACAGCCAATTTGTTGGAAAGCAAGCTCGACCTTTCTGAAAGAACATGAGTTTTAGCACATGAAAGAATAAATAGATGTGAAAGCAGAAAGACATTCATTTCCTAGCCTGGGACTCAAGTCAGTGGACTCTAGATGCTGTAGCCTCTTCACTCTTTTACTTAACTACTTGCTGGTAGTTCTCAATTGGAAGCAAAGACTGAGATGCACCAAGCCTCCTTACTGGTGAGACAACTAGCTATACACCCACTGTATTAGTCAGCTTTTTCTACCTCTTGAACAAAACGCCGGAGACAATCAACTGATGAAGAGGAAAGTTTGCTTGGTAGTTACAGCTCACCATCTCTTGGCACTGTTGTGTTGAGCCTTTGATGAGGCAGAACGTCATGATGAAAGCAAGTGATGGTACAAAGCTAGAGAGGAACACCAGCCTATCCCCTTTCTTAGGTCCACACACACACAATAATCTAACTTCCTTCCACTAAACCCCACCTCCTAAAGATTCCACCTGGGCCTTTGGAAGGCATTTAAGTTCCAAGACATACCACCTGCATCACTCCTTTAATCCACATCTTGGAATGGATCTAGATAAGCTTCAAATAGAAATGTACATGTACACTTCAGTTTCTCTAGTTCCTATTCAAGATTCATCATCTCTCTGTTCTGCACATTCTGCAGCTGCCCATGGTTCTTCATGAGAGAGACTTCACACTTGAGCTCAGCAAAAGAAAGACAAAACGCAAAGAATTTATTTGCGAGTGTAGCTAGGAGCTGTTGACTCATCGCTGTAAACTTAGCTACTCAAGAGGCTAAGATATGAGGATCATGGTTCAAAGCCTAGGCAGGAAAGTCCATGAGATGCTTATCTCCGTTTAACCACCAAAAAGCTACAAGTGGCGCTGTAGCTCAAGTAGCAGAGCCCCAACTTTCAATGAAAAAAGCTAAGGGAGAGTGCTCAGTGCCTTTCCCCTCAAAAAAGAAATA
The DNA here is from genome assembly GCA_024803745.1 of Megascapheus bottae. Classification (NCBI taxonomy): domain Eukaryota; kingdom Metazoa; phylum Chordata; class Mammalia; order Rodentia; family Geomyidae; genus Megascapheus; species Megascapheus bottae. Next base: position 518,544 of record JANJXV010000189.1, read on the forward strand.
AGAAAAAAAGAAGAATTTACTGCAAATGTAAACAGGATGGTAAAAGAAAGATACCCACAATTTTATAATTTTGTAACTGGACAGAAGACTATGCACATAAGCTCTTTCTCTGTGTTTCTCTGAAACACAAAAGTACTGGTAAAAGAGTAATAGGTGGGCCCGGGAGTTTGGCCTAGCGGTTAAAGTGCTTGCCTAGCATGCACAAGGACCCGGGTTCGATTCCTCGGTATCCCACATACACAACCAAGCCGGAAGTGGCAGAGACGAGACACAACCAAGCCGGAAGTGCCAGAGACGAGACTGCAACAAGCGACAGAGAGCGAAAGCAAGCAAGCGGAGCCCAACCGAGTGGTGGCCGGAGCGAGCGGGGCCGGAGCGAGCGGGGCCAGAAAGAGAAGGGGGCCAAAAAAAAAAAAAAAAAGAGTAATAGGTTTATGAAGGAGAGAGCCACAGAGGTGAACTCGTCAAGCAATTGGGCGGGAGCAAGGAAGACAAAAAGGAAAATGAAGCTGCTTTCCATGATTCTGGTTCCTGACCACAGCACCATGACTTGAGGCAATTTGTATTTTGAAGAAACGGCCTCCACACGATTTCTTTTTTTTTATTAAAGAATTTATTAACATTGATTTTCACATCATATTTCAAATAATGTGTTTAACAAACAAGTTTTCTAATCTTGTTCCACACATGCTGTGACCTGCTCCACCTCCCAGCAAGAAGACCTAGAAGGGCAAACTTAGAAGGGTAAAGAGTTAGTGTCTCATGGGGACACTCGTATTTGGGAAAGATGAAAAAGCCCTGGCAATGGAAATAATAGCACAAGCTAATATTTAAAAATGGATCTTTCTGTTTTACTGAAAGTAAATACACTTAATACTACAAATACACTGTGAAAGGTGGAGAAGTCCTGGTATGGTGACCGGTTGCTGTAGCTCACATCTGTAATTATAGCTACTTGAGAGACAGAGATTGGGAGGACTGAGGCTCAAAACCAGCCTGGACAGAATGTCAGCCAGACCCCAGCTCAATCGATAAGGTAGCCCTGATGATGTATGTCTGTATTCTCTGCTAGACAGGAAGAACAAGTCAGAGAATCACTGTCTAAAAGAAATGTAATCTCAAAACCCTACCTAAAAAATTACTTAAAGCAAAAAAAAAAACATTTTAATAAAGCACTGGAGCACATAGGAATCCAGCAGCCCTGTCCTCTGGACCTCCATCTGACTCACACAACACCCTAGGAAGAAGAGCTAAGGACGCACGCACTCTCCAGAAAGCTGACTTTCTGAACTCTGCTGTCTTTCCTAACTGCACTTAAACGAGGCAGGTATAAGCCAGGCCATGTGTCTGTTCAGAGTCTTCAAACACCTTCATCATCATGCTACACACGCAGGACCTCACACAAATGCCAGCTCAACCAAATACAGAAACACAAGGACTTGCCTGTTCTGAGACACCCTCCTATTTCTCCTGATCAACCACGGGGATGGGAAGTTTCTTCCAGCAATCCAATCAAAATTCCCCCAAGATGGAGGAATCTTCTCTTCTAAATCGTGAAATGTCCATTCCCCAGTTGGAGTGTTCTGGTGTAACCACTTTAGAAACAAGAAGGAGGTTGGAAGTAATGTTTTGGAGAAGGCTGTGTTGTACCCATGAGAACTCCCTCACTTCAGTGAGCGGGGAAACTTTATTCTCCTGTCAAAGAGGTTGTGGAAAACTGTTTTAAGTGGAACAATAGAAATATTTTTCATCTCTCCACTATTTTCAAAGGATGTTTGGCTTCCATCAGAGAAAAAGAAATGCATTATCAGATCAAGTGTTCTTACCAAGAGAAGACCAGCTGTGCATAGTTCGTTCTGGAAGAAAACAAAATTTGTTTTTAAAAAAAATGCAGCAAGAATGGTCCTGTGTTCCCTGTTCCTGTGAAACACCTGTTTGGGTTGCTATGGTAACCCCGTACCCTTTTTTTGTCAGGAGGGTTGGGAGAAGTTGAACTCAATATGGAGGTTTTGTTGTTTTGAATACAACCTATTGAAATCTAGGGAACCATAATTTTTTTCCTTATTTACAAATGGAAATAGGAATTCATTAGTAGGAGAAAAACTTAGTGAGGTTTTATCATATGATTTCAAATACTCCAAAATATAGATGATAAGTGTTGACTACAAGAGGCCCTAAGTTCAACCCCAATACACACACACACACACACACACACACACACACACACACACACAGACACATCTGTCCACTAACCATTGGTTGTAACTCTTCAATCCTATGACTTGTCCATTTACCTTCTTTATGACACACCACCTCCAAAAACAATGCTTGAAACTGTGGAAGTATTTTTTTCTTCATGCACTTCTCTGCCACCTGATCAGGGCTTGGCTAGAGTGGCTTCTCTCTGCTTCACACATTTTCAACTGGGGCAGCTTGACAATGGTCCTGGACCCATGCACAAGGCTGCCGGTAATGCGAGCCATCTTCCAGGACCTAAGCGTGAGCTGTTAGAACAGTCCACATGTGGTCACCTCATGTGTCCTGGCTTGCTCACAGCATGGTGGGTATATTCCAACTTTGAGATTTTTTTTCTTTTAATTTGTTGACATGTCATATTTGTACTTATTTATAGGGTATTATAATTCTGTGCATATGTATAATATGTAATGAATAATGGGTAATCAGCATGTCCATTTCTCTATTTTTCATGTATGGAGACCTCAAGCTCTTCTCTCCTATTTTCCTCCATACGATGGGCTATCGTGACCTATAATCACTCTACTTTATTGTCCTCTAGCTTATGTCTGCTACCTAAGTGTATTTGTATCCTTACCCAGCTTCTCTCTGACCCCTCATCATGTCCCTTCCAACGTCTAGTAATTACTCTTCTCTCTACTTCATTGTGACTCACTTACTTGGCTTCTGCAAAGGATGAAACTACAAGAAGCGATGTAGACAAAAGACTCGATGACATTTGCTATAAACAAACATTTTTGGATATGAGCCTAAAAGCTAAAGTAGACAAATGGAGTTATGTGAAATTGAAACCCACACAACAAGAAAAAAAAAAAAACAGTCCATAGAGTTGAAGGACTTCCTACAGAATGGTTTCCAAGTGTGAATACCGAGAAGTCACAAGCTATTTGAGAGAAGCAAGTCTTCGAGGTCACTCTACAAGCCAGGGGAGAGGGCTAGTTTCCATCTCTCAAGCAGAGGAATGCAAAGGACTTCTGAATATTCAAAATCACCACAGTACCCTTATTAAATGTACTAGTCAATTTTCTATTGCCCATAAACAATGTCACAGGCTGAGTAAATTATTCAAAACAAATACAACAGAAGTTTCTCTGACTCCCAGTTCTGATGCAAGTATAAGAGTTCACAACTATTGATAGCCTCCAGCCAGTAGGGTCCTGAAGTGGTACAGGGCATTACATGAGGGAGAAAGACACAGAGAGAGACAGAGACACAGACAGAGACAGAGACAGAGAGAGACAGAGAGACAGAGACAGAGACAGAGAAAGGCAGAGAGAGAAAATATTACAGTGTGTGTGTGTGTGCGTGTGTGTGTGTGTGTGTGTTCTGGTCTTTGCCCTTTCCTATAAAGATACCAGTATTCAATCCTGGGATCTACATTCTGGTAACCTGGTCTAATCTTTTTCTTTCTTTCTTTCTTTCTTTCTTTCTTTCTTTCTTTCTTTCTTTCTTTCTTTCTTCCTTCCTTCCTTCCTTCCTTCCTTCCTTCCTTCCTTCCTTTCTTCCTTCCTTCCTTCCTTCCTTCCTTCCTTCCTTCCTTCCTTTTTGATGGCCCTGGGGCTTAAACTCAGGGCCTGGGCACTATCCTTGAGCTTTCTCAAGGCTAGCACTCTATCCTTGAGCCACAGCACCATTTCTGGCTTTTTCTGTGTATGTGGTACCAAGGAATCAAACCCAGAGTTTCATGCATGCTAGGCAAGCACTCTACCACTAGGCCACGTTCCCAGCCAGGCCTGGTCTAATCTTAACCACCTCCTCAATTCCCCACTCTAGATACCACAGTTGGGATTAACTCTTAATGTAAACCTTGTCAAGCCAAGTGAGGAGAGCATAGAGCTTGTGCCTAAGGAAGACTGATGCTCCATGACTCAGAGCAAGACTTAGGGAGGACATTAAATATGGAAAGCAAACCAAAATGATACCTTCAATCAAAATTATAAAGTTGGCAAACTATAAAGCTAAGCTTGTCAGCCATTCCTTTATATCCATTGCCTTTTCTTTCATCAATTGCCCTAGCCAATGAGGGAAATATTACACTTACTTTGTGTGTATGTGTTTGTGTGCCAGAGAGGAGAGGGAGGGAGGGAAGGAGCTGGTCTCTCAGCTTAAATTCAGGTCTTAGTCACTGTCTCTTACCTTTTTCGCACAAGGGTAGTGCTATACCACTTGACCCACAGTTTTACTTTCAGCTTTTAGCTAGTTAATAGGAGATAAGAATTTCTTGGATTTATCTGGCCAGGTTGGTTTTGAACTATGATTCTGAGCCCCCCAGTGCGTGACTTGCAGTAACTTTCAATGCAAGCCATTCGGACGGTAGAATAGTCAGAAGATACAGAATCTTCCAGATGACAGAACATAAAGAAAGGAGCCAGGAACCAGTAGCTCTCGCCTGTAATCCTAGCTACTCAGGACGCTGAGATCTGAGGATCGTGGTTCAAAGCCAGCCTGGGCATGAAAGTCCATTAGACTCTTATCTCTAATTAGCCACCAGAAAAGCAGAAGTGGTAGAGTGCTAGCCTTGAGCTGAAGAGCTCAGGGACAGTGCCCAAGCCTAGAGTTCAAGCCTCACAACTGACCAAAAAAAAAACAAAACAAAACCATAAAGGATGAAAAAATATTATATATTTATAAAGAAAAGGAACAGACTGAAAATGAGAGAGTAAAAGAAAAAATTTATAGATGAAAATCATTTTTTTTACCTATAGCTGCCCTTTTAGTTTAGGAGGAAATAAGGATTGAGTATGGTGACTCACACCCGTAATCCTAACTACTCAGGAGTCTGAGATCTGGAAGATAGAAGCTCACAGCCAGACAAGGCAAAAAAAAAAAAGTGTTGGAGATACCATCTCCAGTGAACCAGCAGGGAAAGAAAAAAAAAAAAAAACACACTTATGTGACTCAAGTGGTAGATCTCCAGCTGTGAGCAGAAAAAGATAAGCAAGGGGCCTTTCAAATCTTGTTACCTGAATAAAAAAAAAAAATCAGTGACATCCAGAAACTTAATCGACTTGGTAATCCCTCTGCCCTGGTCAGAGCCTGGCCAAGTCACACTGTATTCAGATTACTGGTCTTCTGCTCAAGGTTTTACAAAAGAGACTAAGATAAATCTCAGCCCCAGCAATTATAGAGGAAGTTGCTGCTCTGCTCTCCTTGTTCCCTACACAAAAACAAAAACAAAACAAGCACAAGGCCCATACAGGACCCAATAAAAATACCACAAGGACAGCCTTTCGCTCTGTAATCGATCTCAACACAACACACAAGTCCTTTGGGAGTTCTCAGATTTCAGATCATGTTCCTTATTCCAGTACCTCAGAGAAGCACAGAACTGGACTATGTATTCAGCCATGCTGCCCCAGCAAAGGCTACTGGACATGGACATTTAAGCATGGCCCAGTCTCCTCCCTGTGGGAAGTGGGGTTGTTGACTGATTCTCTGGAACAGAACAGCTCTCTTGCAGAATTTGTTTTTCTGGGTCTGACCTGATTTACTTCTGCCCTCCAGATTTATCCATGTGGTCTCAAGTAGCAGGATTTCCTTCCTTTCAAAGGCTGAATAATATTCCATATTGTGTGATTTGTGTGGTGTATGTGTGCAATACACACACACACACACACACACATACATATATATATCAGAATCAAACAAAGCTGAATGCACAGAAACATTGCAAAACAATGTAAGTAGGGAAAATAGAGGCAATTCCAGTTAAAGAGTACAAACAGTAACATCTAAGAGAACTAAATTTAGATATCTAATGTAAGTATTATGAATAAAATTGTGTTATATACCAATATATAATATACTAATAATTACTAGTAATTTTGTAGTAAGTATAGCATATAGTACTGTATTATATGCTGTATAGTATTACATATTAGATAGAATGTACATATACTATATGGGATTATAAACTGTAATGATTCTTTTCATGTAATATATAATACAATATCATATATGTTTAAAATACTGTATCATAAATGTGGTGAGAGTGTATTTTCTTCTCTTCCTGTTTTTGTATCTTGCTCTCTGTCTTATCTTTCTTTCTTCCTTTTTTTTTGTGCCAGCTTCTCACTTACCTAGCCTATGCTTCAAGTCATAAATTCAAATGGTCATCCTGTCTCAGCCTCCTGAGTAACTGAGACTGGAAGCTCATGTCATCATACCCTGCTTGTAATGATTTTCAGTCATGTAACTGGCAAACCTTGCAATCAGTGAATGTGTTAATCAGCTTTATTGTAGCAACTACTTTATCATTTATAGGATTCAAATAATCACATCATACACTTGAAAAATGTACCATTTTGTCTTGATTCTAAAATTCTATTCAGAATTTTATTGTTGTTCTTTGTTTGTTTGTTTTTTGCCAGTCCTAGGCTTGAGCTCAGGGCCTGAGCACTGTCCTTGGACTTTCTCAAGGCTAGAGCTCTACCACTTGAGCCTCAGCATCATTTCCAGCTTTTTTTTTTTTTCTATGTATGTGGTACCAAGGAATCGAACCCAGGTCTTTGTACATGCTAGGCAAGCACTCTACCACTAGGCCAAACTCTCAGCCCCTGTTTGTTTTTGAGGCAGGGTCTTATTACATAGTCCAGGTTTCAAACTCAGCATCTTCTTACCTCTTCCACCCTCATGTTGGAATTACAGATGTGAACCACCACAACTGGCTTTGCTTTTTAATTATATTTCAATAAATCAGGAGGAAAAGGATATCTCTTATTCACTGCCTGTTATAGCCACATGCCCTGGATCACACTGGTCAATCTTGACTCATGATCTTAGCATAGAAATAATATGTACCAGGCAAAGAGGAAAACAAGTTAAGACATATCTAGTCAATGTTGGCTCCATCTTTAGGGAATGGAGCCTGGAGCCCACTTCACCTGTGGTCAATTTCCACAGGTGAGAAGGTGGAGAACTAAGACCTCAGCCAATCAGGCCTGTCCCTGCATTAGCAGGCTGGCCTACCCTCAGGAACAAAGTAAAATCCATCAGACACAGTAGCTGCTCCTTCTCATTAGAGAAGCAGCCTAGTAGGGTTATTTTGAGAGCTCCTTTCAGAAACAGAACATAAAATATATGTCACAGAGAAGCACAAACCCACCCAAGGTCACCCTCTAGCTGTATAATTGCTACTCTATGCCACAGGAAATGAGTCGCCACAGCACAGGTAGCCAGTTTAGAAGTTGCATAAAATCCCTGTCCTTAGGAAGAAATTATACCCTCCTACTAAACCCAAGTCCTCCTTTCTTGAGATATAAGCAAGGCCATAGTGAATGGAAACAAGACAAGTGTAATTACTACTGATGTGTAATTATCAAAGAGCTCCTCAGAACAGAGGCCTGGCCCTGCCACAATCAGGCCCTCTTTGAAAGCAGGCAGCTCAGCCTTGGGGTGCCTGTGTGTGTGTAAAACAACTCTGCTCTTTGGAGGGTGGGGGCAGAGCTATGTCTTTTCCTCATAGGTCTTATCTGGGTCATGTTAACCACATAAAAGCATGGAGGAAAGCTGAGACTCAGCATCATTCTGACAATAGGAACAGAAAACACTTGGGTTGGGTTGTAGCTTTTGAAAAGTAAACCATATTCGGCTGTGTGGTCAGAAGCTCCATACATAGACAGATCCAGCATCTGACAGCTTCTCAGAGCCATAGGCGGAGGAAGCAGGCTTCCTTCCAGACAGTGATGTGGAGAAACCCAGATCTTCCCTCCCTCCTTCCCGGTGTCAAAGGGACACTTCCTTCCTGAGATTCAACACTTCCATTAGATTTGATACTAAGAAAAGTTTAATGGCTTTGTCTAGGAAAAGGATAGCCCTATTTTGAATGCTAAGTCAGTCAGAACCAAAAGTGAAACCTACAGGACTGGGAGATAAAAAAAAGAAAACCTACATAGCTGTTGTGAGTCCAAGGGTCTTCTATCTAGCCCAAGGCTATCCATGCCCACTGAATTCTTAAAAGTGTTTCTGGCCTCCTACTTAGGGAGCATCTCCTATAGCATGCTCTCAGAACAGTATAATACTTCAGAGACTTTATCATCATTGTGACTGGATAGTTGTGCAGCTAAATGTCCACTTCTGCCTCTGGACATTTGCATTATGCCTAGAACAGTGCTTTCTGCATGTTAGGAGCTCATGTTTTCTGAATAGGGAAATGGAAGGGGACGGATGTGTAAATGAAAAGATAGACAATTGAATGGATGGGTGGATAAATTAAAAGATAAATTAATAAACACATGAATGAATGGATGATAAATGGCTGTGTGAGCAGCTGGATGGGTGGATAAATAAATGGATGGATGAATGAATAGAGATGAATGAATGGATGATAGATGGATGTGTGACCAGCTGGATAGGTGGATAAATGAATGGATAGACAAATGAATGGGTTGACAAATGGATGGATGATAGATGGATGGGCAAATGGACAGTTGGGTGCAATGAATAAATGGATAGATGGATGGATGGATGGATGGATGGATGATGGTAGGTGGGCAGGTAGATGAATGGGTGGATGAATGAGTGGATGGAAGGAATCATGGGTGATTGGATGGATACATAGATGGGTAGATGAATGGATGAATGGGCAGATAGATGGGTGGATAAAGGAATGGATGGATGAAGGAATGGAGAGATGAATAGATGTATCCAACAGGGTTATGAAGTAATCCATTTCCTAACTTCTGAACTGAACATGAGGTGACTGCAGTTATATGTTTCTGTTAGGAGACCCCAAACATCTAGGAATACTGACCATAATGAAGGCAGATGGAGTGAGCAAATGAGCATGGAATCTCTGCCCCAGATGCACTAATGGGAGCTGAGGACTCTGTCTTTTAGGAAGGCATCGCCCAAGGCTGTCAGACCGCCTCCTGAGCCCCATCTTCAGAGCTTAACCAGAACAAAGCCTGGACTGTTTCCAAAAAGCCCCCTCACCCTATAAACTGTGCGTGTATTTATATAACACTTCGGGCCTGATGGAGACCAGATGTGACCAAACAGTGGTTTGCACTGCCTGGGAATGCTGGGATACTAATCTAGATGTCTTTTATGGCTGCTCATGCTCAGCAATCAGTCCTTAAATCTTAGCCTTGAGCCTTGCTATACATCCATTAACTTCATTCTTCTGGGAACCAGAAACATCTGGCAACTTCTATTTGGTTGGTTCTGCTTATGAGAGAAATACATCCGTGCACAACTTTTATTATGAGCTTAGTGCTATACAAAGAATGTTGGCATAAAGACAAAACCCCAGGGACTGCTAGACCCTGCCCCTGGCAGGCTGGCTAACATTGAATCTGGTGGGTGCTTTCTAGGATGAAGTTTTACAATTACAATTTTATGTGTTATTATTTATTAAACACCTCCTTTGTTCTAGGCCCCCAACTGGGTGCTGAATGAAAGTTACAAACTATGGCAACTCCATTCCCTTGCTCAAATGGGCAAACGAGTACTCTGATGTTACAGATCAAGAAGCAGAATTCTAGCCTGTTTTATGACTCTAAAATGTTACCTCTTCCCATGATTCCACAGTATCTCTTTTCCTTGAGAACTAAGGAGACTCAGCTCCTTGTTCTTTGCACTCTTGGAGACTTTATGTTGAAAGTACTATGATTTGTATTTTCCAGATGTCTTATGACAATTGAACACTTTTTTCATATATTTCTTAACCCTGAACAGAAAAATTGATAAAGAAAATCAGCAGATATGCAGAAGACTGAGATTTGAGGATCAAAGTTCAAAGGCAGCCTACGCAGAAAAGTCCATGAAATTCTTATCTCCAGTGAACCAGTAAAAGACCAGAAGTGGAGGTGTGGCTCACATAGTAAAGTGTGAGCCTCCAGTGAAAAAAGTCAAGGCCCTAAGTTCAAAGGGAGTGGGGAAAGAAGGAAGAGAGAAAAGGAAGGAAGGAGGGAGGGAGGCAGACAGGCAGGCAGCATATATTCACAGAGCAATGAAGAAAAAATGGAATCCTATCACTTACAGTAAAATGAATGGAGTAGGAGGACATGCTAATTGAATTAAGTCAGACACAGAAAGGCAAATACTGAATATTTTCTCTCATATGTGGAAACTGAAAAAATTGAATGCAGAACAGTAGTTACTAGAGGGTAGAGATAAAGGGAGGTCAAATCTGACAGTGTATGCTGTTTGCATGTGCAGAAATGTAACATTGACATTGAACTCAATCAATGTAATTAACACATATTAACCAAAACAAAATAATTAGCTAGGCACAGGTAACTCATGTCTGTAATCCTAGCTATTCAAAAGGCTGAAACATGGAAGACTGTGGTTTGATTCCAGCTCGGGGAAGAAAAACTCTGTGATACAGAATCTCTAAAATAGTTTACAAAATGCGATGCTGAAGGTATGGCCCAAGTGCTAGAGCAGCCAGCAACCAATAAAACCAAGTGACAAAAAAAGCCCTGGGTCCAAGTCCCAGTATTTTTTTTTTTTTGCCAGTCCTGGGCCTGAGCTCAGGGCCTGAGCACTGTCCTTGGACTTTCTCAAGGCTAGAGCTCTACCACTTGAGCCTCAGCACCATTTCCAGCTTTTTTCTATGCATGTGGTACCGAGGAATTGAACCCTGGTCTTCATGCATGCTGGGCAAGCACTCCACCACTAAGCCAAACTCCCAGCCCCAAGTCCCAGTATTTTTAAAACATATTTAAATAGACAAACATATAAAACTTACTGGATTTTTTTTCTTTGTTTCTCTAAATTCAAACAAAGCCCTTTTTTCTAGGCACTGAAAAACTTGTTTTTTTTCTCTACTTGCATTGCTTTGCTCTGTGTAACCTTGTGGGAAGTTTGCAAAAACAAAACTGAGTTAATTCTAAACTCCATGTAATGATTTTTTGTTTGTTTGTTTCCAGGCCTGGGGGTGGGGGAGAGAGAGAGAGAGAGAGAGAGAGAGAGAGAGAGAGAGAGAGAGAGAGAGAGAGAGAGAGAGAGAGAGAGAGACAGAGAGACAGACAGAGAGAGACAGAGACAGAGAGACAGAGACAGAGAGAGAGAGAGAGAGAGAGAGAGAGAGAGAGAGAGAGAGAGAGAGAGAGAGGAGAGAGACAGAGACAGACAGAGACAGAGAGAGAGACAGAGAGAGACAAAGAGAATAATGGCCTCATAAGTTCAAGCTAGACTTCCAAGGCCGGAGGCACATGCTACCCCTCCCCTTGATCACGCAATAATAAGAAGCAGAAGGAAAAATAAATCCCAAAGTACAACAAGAAGGCAGATTCCCCCTATTCACGACTTCTGACGACAGCCCTTCTAGGGACTTCTCAGAGGCGAGGCTAGCCCACTGAGCCACATCCTTGCATGCTTCCTGGGTCTCTCACTGGCTGCAAAAAGCAGGATAGTTCCAAGAAGCTGGGGAACTGGGACTTGCTTGCTATTTTCCGTGTGTGTGTGTGTGTGTGTGTGTGTGTGTGTGTGTGTGTGTGTATGTACTGGTATTTTTAATTCAAGGCCTGAGCCACCTGTCCAGAATTTTCCATCTTTATATACAGAATTTAGAATGCCATCTTGCAAATCAGATGTTTGATAAATGCTGGAGAAATACCAAAATAAATTAACAGAGTACATCTTTCTTTCAGAAAGGACAGGAGAGACTCTAAGGGTAACAGGCAAACATTTTAGAGGTAGTCAAGTTCCAAATGGCAGATTTGTAGGAAATAATAGAAGGAAACATAACTGATCACTGAGTATTTTTCTCATGCATAAGCCTAGCATACAATTCGACCTAATTGTAAAAGATAGTAACATAAAATTATAAAGTCAATGTATCCTAGTTACAGTTTTCAGTGTTAATCTTTGACTTGAACATTAAAGTCAGAGCAAAACAATATAACCAACTTTTTGATAAACAAAATGTAAAACTGTAGTTACATAGCTAATGGAGGGAGGAGCATGGGAGAGGTCAGATTAATGTTTTTAATCTCATATTGAGTGAAATCAAGACGTTCCACAAAGATACTGAAACAAGAAATAGAGACTTAAGTGCATCACTTAAATCAATCAATGAAATAGCAAAAAATATACTTATCATGTCAAGGAGTAAAGGACAGGAAGGAGAGAGTGGAAGCTAGGTCAAGGCAGACAGTGCCCATAACTCATACTGTGTCACAAGGAGCAACATTTGAGACTAAAAACAAAACAAGGACTGATATCATAGCATTTAAAATGTGAGGACAATAGCAGAATCATCAAAAAGAAAAAAAAAGGACCTGCTTCTTGAGATGGGACCAAGGCGACGGTTAAGGAAGGGGGCAGGACGTGGTATTGAAGAAAGATTTTTGCTGTTGTTGTTGGCATGGGGCTTGGACTCTGGGCCTGGGCGCTGTCCCTGAGCTCTTCAGCTCAAGGCTACTGTCCTACCCCTGGAGCCACAGCACCATTTTCTAGTGTTAACTGGAGATAAGAGTCTCTCCATCTTTAGTGCCAAGGTTGGCTTTGAACTTTGATCCTCACATCTCAGCCTCCTGAGTAGCTAGGATTACAGGTGTGGGCCACCATACCCGGCTGAAGAGAGATTTTTTTATGTGTGTCAGTCCTGGGGCTTGAACTCAGGGCCTGGACCCTGTCCCTGAGATTTTTTTTGCTCAAGGCTAATATTCTACCACTTTAGCCACAGCTCCACTTCTGTCCTTTTTTTCAGTAAGTTGGATATAAGAGTCGTCTGAATTTTCCCGTCCAGGCTGGCTTTGAGCCATAATCCTTAGATCTCAGCCTCTTAAGTAGCTAGGATTACAGATGTAAGCCACCTATACCCAGCTAAGGAGAATTTTATGTGTGTATGACAGTCCTAGGGCTTAAACTCAAGAAGTAGACTCTATCCCTGAAACTCTTTGCTCAAAGCTGATACTCTACCACTTGAGCCACAGTTCCACTTCTGTCTTTTTGCTGGTTCATTGGAGATAGTCTTCTGGACTTTTCTGCCCAAGCTAACTTTGAATCATGATTCTCAGATGTTAGTCTCCTGAGGTAGCTAGAATTACAACTGTAGGACAGCAACACCTGGAGCTTCAAGAGATTATTTTTTAACATGACCTTTGGTATTAAAATTTATTTCGAGGGCTGGGAGTTTGGTCTAGTGGTATGAGTACTTACCTAGCATGGGTAAGACCTGGGTTTGATTCCTTGGTGCCATATATATAGAAAAAGCCAGAAATGGTGCTATGGCTCAAGTGTTAGAGCTCTATCCTTGAGAAAGCCCAAGGACAATTCTCAGGTCCTGAGTTCAAGTCCCAGGACTGGCCATAAAGAAAAAGTTCATTACCAGATAATACCTGTCTTAACAATGAAAATAATGTAAGTGACTAGCAATGAACTTTTTCCAAAATTTACAACAACAATGATTACTCCAAATCAGATTTGCAAAGATAGCTTTGAGTCAAAATATATTTCATGTTTTTCAAAACACATACTAAGTTTTACTATAGGGGTATACAGTACCAAGGCTTGAACTCAAGCCATCAAGCTCCTGCTCGACTTTTTTTGGTCAAAACTGGTACTCTACTACTTAAACCATATATGCAGTCCATCTTTCTGTTAGGTTATTGGGGAGGTAACTCACAGACTTTTCTGCCTGGACTTGCTTTAAGCTGAAGTCCTTGGGTTTCAGCCCTCCTTTGTAGATAGTAGGCATGAGCCACTTTTGCCCAGTTCCAAACCCATTTTTTTCCAACCAATGTTTTATTGCTTTTCCCTGGATCTGAAGAGAAGGAAAACCATTAGATTCGCCAAATATGAGCTTGCAACTGAGTTCTAGCAAGAAAGCAGATCAACCCAAGCTGGATGTCCAACTGCTGTGAAGCCATGAAAACCATGAGCTGAAATCGAACAGTTTAAGGATACATGATGTAAATGGAAGAGTAGAAAGGAATATTTCTCAGAAATCAGGAAGGCTGGGCCCTAGTTGACTCAGTGATGATCAGAATTCCACTTTTCCTCCAGTCCATTCTGGGCATTGGCCATTGACTGCTGTCTCCAAGGACCAGGGCCTTGTGGTGGAATTCATCACCAGTGAAAAGTTTGGCTTCTTATGTGCTATTTCATCACTGGCCTAATCCCAAGCTATCCACACACCATCTTCCATCCACTCTTCTGTCTCACAGTGGCCTCAGGAGACAGTGCGTGGAAATCTTGTCTTGGATTCTGAGAGACAGACAGAAGACCTGCATTGTCCTTCCTCCACCAATCCCACCACATTGAGGACTCCACCGTGCACCCCCCACACACACCTCTGCGAGCTGCCTAGAGAATACCAGCATCCGTACTGAGTCCTCTCTTTCCTTCAAACTCTGTCTACCAGCCCCAGAGACTGGGGTCCATTTCCAAAGCATCTTAAATGCCCGCCTTTCTCCCATTCACTATATCCAGTAAGCGCAGGCCTGTCACCTCTGTAGGGGAGCGGCCCCACAGTCTCCAGAATGGTTTCCTCTTGGGTTCTGGCCTCCTCTGTGACACTTGCTGGGGTCTTCTAAACAGTGGGTTTGATCATATCATTCCCTTGCTCAAAATGACTTTTATCATTGGAATGCAACCCAATCTCCTCCTGTTGAACTCTTCAAGGCTATGCCTACCATTTCCCCGTATCCTTGCTTTCATGTCTATCTAACACAGCCAGGTAGCTTCTACTCCAGGACACTGAAAAGGCCTATTAGTCCCCTTCCCCTAGAATGCTATTCCCAGAAGCCTTTGTGTTGAGGTCTTCTTCAGGCCCTCTCTATGCTCAGTGGTCAAACCTCAGCAGCCTGACACCAAAAGAGGCCTTCTCCACTGGGACACCCTCCATCCCACAGCTGTAGTATATTTGTATTGTTGCATCCAGATTTCATTGGAAATTATGGTAACTACTTAGGTATTTATAAGGGAGGATTGCTTTCTGGCTTCTGTTTTCAGAAGAAACATAGAATACTTTTGAAAAACTGAATGAACTCCAAGACAAATACCCATGTCAACCAAAATTCCCGCAGGCACATCTCAAGAGCCTGGTTTGTAGTTTTCTATGTCTGTGATATTGAAATAACCCATGGTGGGCGATCTGAACAACAGAAATCCATTTTCTCATAGTTGTGGAGGCTGAAGGCTGAGATCCAGAGGTGGCCAGGGTGGGCTGGCTTCTTCTGAGATCTCTCTGCTTGGCTTCGCTCTGGGTCCTCACCAGATTGCCTTTCGGAGTCCATGTCCCAATCTCCTCTTTTCCTAAGGATCAGTCAGGTTGGATTGGAGCCATCCATTCGGGGAGATCTTTCTACTTTAAGGATTCCCTTCAAGGCCTTGTCTCCACATACATTATGTGAAGGTTGGGACGTTAGCCTGTGAATTTGGGAAGGCCACAACTTAGCTCACAGCACCCACTCTGTGCCCAGTGTATATATGCCACTACTGTCCCTTTTAAGACAGTACCACCATGAAGCGGATAGGATATATGTTCTAGCCTAGGACAGTTTTAGAACTCTCTGGAAAAATCATCATGAATCAGAATCCTCTGTGTGTGTGTGTGTGTGTGTGTGTGTGTGTGTGTGTGTGCTGTGTCTTGAACTCAGAGCCTCAACTTCTCATTTCTTTTTCTCCCCTTAAAGCTGATGCTCTTGGGCTATATCTCATCTTCTAGCTTTCTGCTGATTGATTACAGAGACGCATGTCTCCCGGGCTGACTTTGAACCTTGATCCTCAGATCTCAGCCTAACTGAATAATTACAGGAGTGCAATTACTGAGTACAATTACACGAGTGAGTTCTCCTAAACAGAATACTATGGCCAAAGAATCTTTACCAAGATACATGGATTCACTGTCTGCCCTTTCTTTATTCTGATGCTTTATGATCCAGTTCCCTTACATTACCTCTATAAATGGCTTTGTTAAATGGCAACTCTTTGTACAACCAATTAAAGATACTTTTTCTTAAAAAAAAATTACCATCACTGGGAGAATGATAAAAGGGTGACACTGATGAAGATAACATTGTACTTATAAACTGGCCTGTTAAATTAATGCTCCCTTGTACATCTACTTAAAGACAGAAACAAATAAGTCAATAATAAATAAATTTAAAAGTGCCATTGTTCCAAAGAGTTAATTGCGAACCAAAAACAAAGAAAGTAAAAGAAACAACAATAACACAAAAATTATGCTATCAAATCAGGATATATCAATACATTTTAAATATATTTCAAAAAAGTGTTCCTTATGGACATGGTAATGGAAATACAAACATAACTATGTAGACAAAAAAACCTATGACTCTATAATCATAATGTTTTATTTCATAAATTGATATGTTTCTATGACATACAAACCGTTAGCCTAATTTTGATTAAGTTCTACATACTAAGTCCCTGAGAATGTAATTAGAGATTCCCTCCTTGAACAATTGTTTGTCAAACTTGTCACTTAAAATATGATGTAAACATAAAAAAAAATGTTTCTATCCTCTCTCTTAAATGTTATGCAGTTAGTCAAGTAGTCAGAAGGGCTGTTTTCAGGAATCAACTCACTTCCTCAATACTTTTGCTGAAGGTAGTTTCCAAGGGGTACTTGTCAGTTGGCATCTATACAGACAGGCCTAGAGCCAGAGGCTCCAGCCAGACCCCTGCCCCACCTGCCTACTCTTTGCCTGTAGAGTACTTGCACACAAGGTATTCCTAGGGTATACAAGTTAGTCCATGCCAAGTTCTATCATAAATGCCTGATATACAACAGTAAATGCTAGCCATTCTTGCTGGTTTTATCCACCAGCTGCAAATTATTCTGGGCTACACAGTACATTGCTATTTTCAATATCATGTGTCATGTTTTTTGGATAAGGTTGCTTCTTTTTGAAAAATATCATCTGGGAAGGGAAAAGATGAATCTTAATGGGATCTATTTTCTTCTGTTTAAAAAATAAAACCAAATGAGGTCAGGCAATGGTGGCTCATGCCTATAATCCTAACTACTCAGGTGATTGAGATCTGAGAACCATGGTTCAAAGCCAGCCCAGGTAGGAAAGTCCATGAGACACTTATATTCAATTAGCCACAGAAATCCATAAATGGATCTGTGGTTCAAGTGGTTGAGTGCAAGCTATCTTTGAGCATGAAAGCTCAAGGACAGCACTTAGGCCCCGAGTTTTAAGCCCTAGCACTGGCACAAAAACAAAAAATAAGTTCTGAATCAATTTCAAAATATGACCAGAGAAGCTAGGTGTTGATGGTTCACATCTACAATCTTAGCTATCAGGAAGCTGGGATCTGAGGATCACGATTCAAAGCCAGTATAGGAAGATAAATCTGTTACACTCTTATTTACAACTAACCAATAAAAGGCAGAAATGGAGGTGTGATTCAAGTAATAGAAGCACAGCCTTGAGTAAAAAAGCTAAGTAAGAGTACAGGCCTTGAGTTCAAGCTCCAGATCAAGGACTGCTGGCTGGAAAATCTTAACAACAGGGCTCCAAAATGTGGGCTTCTGTTGAAGAGAGCTCTGTGGAGCTAGAAAAAGAGAGGATGGCTTGCGTCCTTAGGAGATGTGGTAGGCACCCTGCAGGAGAGCCCCAAAGGCATAGGCACCCTAATTTTTTTCATATATTTTTTATTGGCATTAATAAAAGGGTTACATTATATTCGCCAGATAGAAGGTGTATTAATTCACATACATTGATACCCTTTCACATGTCTTGGTCTCCATTTCCCTCCACCCCACCCCCACCCCTCATCTTGTTTTCCCCTCATCCCTATCCAATTTCAAATAACCAAATACAAATATATCCAATATATCAGGCAACAAAGTGAGATACTGTAACAATATAAGATAACCAAGGGACAGCAAAAGAGATGAGAGATAACATAGTACATCAAGGACAACAATCATTCATTATATGGCTTTTGTTTCTATATCCTAGAGGTCCTTTCATTTAGCATCACACTGTATGGCCTTATATATCTAGGTTTTGCTCTATTGCAAATCTCTGCTAGGAGAGCCCAAGGTTTCTACTGATTATGACAAATGAGGGAAACCATTGAGCCTATGTTCCTTTGAGTCTGGCTTACTTCACTTAATATGATCTTTTCTAAGTCTTTCCATTTCCTAACAAATGGGCGATGTGGTTCTTTCTGACAGCAGCATAGAATTCCATTGAGGCATCCTAATTTTTATATCTTTGCTAATCCTCCACCCTGAAGGACAGATCTGACCACTGACTTGCTTGAATTAATTAAATACAGCAAAGGAGATGGGATGTTACTTCCATAAAGATGACTCTGGCTTCCATCTTGGATTCACTTGCAAACATGAAGCCAGTTGCTAGATGGGAAGCTACCTCCACATACCTTTTCTTCAACAGCCAGTGAGACCCTGAGGGCCCCCAACAGCCATGCTGTGAGCTTGGAAGCAGATCAACTCCCTGCATTTCTTAACATGGTAGCAGCATTACTCTGCATCCTTTGGAGAGATCCTGAGCCAAGGTGTTCCACTAAGCATTGTCAGCTTCCTGGCCAACAGAATAGTTTGTTTGCTTTTTTTTAAAAAAAAAAAAAAAAGGACCATGTAGGTGGAATTCATTTGTTCTATAGCACTGGATAACCTAATACAGATGGCTACTCTGGCTACATACACACTCTCTACATACCCATAATCACTGGCCAAAGCAACATCTGTCTGTGAATGTTTAAGTGCCAACCCGAGGAAAAGACGACTCATACCTGTAATCCTCGCTACTAAGGAGGCTGAGATCTGAGAATCACAGTTTGAATCTAGCCTGGACAGAAAAATCCAATAGACTCTTAGCTCCAATTAATCAGAAAAAAAGCTGGAAATGTGGCTGAAGTGGTAGAGGGGCAGCCTTCAGTGAAAAACTGAGGCTGAGTTCAAGCCTCAGTACCAGCCAAAATAAAACAATGATCTCCAATAAACTACTTCCAGAAAAAAAAAGCCAGAAGTGGTACTGTGTGGCTCACGTGGCAGACTTCTAGCCTTGAGCCCAAAAGCTCAGGGACAGCACCCAGGTCTAGAGTTCAAGCCCCAGGACTAGCACCAAAAACAAAACAAAATCTCAGTTATCTCCCAAAAGTTTTAGTTAACTCCTCCACCTCATGACAGTATTCTGATGCCAACTCCCAAACACCCTAACTACTCTAGCTAGGCCTCAGCTGTGGGAAATTTCAGTTCCATGTCTCCACACATGATTCAGCCACAGTTCCCAGAAATGCTGCCGGTACTTCCCAAGCCATCTGAATCTGCTGTCCAGTTCTGCAGAGTGACTGCATTCGGTTCTCATTTGTCGTATACAATTTCATCCTTGCCCTCAATTTCTTCCCTGTGAGTGACTTCATCTGCTGACCCTGCTGCTCGTCCAGGAACATGGTCTTCGGCTCCAAGCCACTAGTCAATTCTGGTGCCATGTAGCCACCCTGAAATCCCTGTGCTTATCTCCCTCGTGGACCTCCCTCAGCAGCAAGAACAAACGTGCTGTACTATGCTGGTTTTATATGTTCCTTTCCCTGAGTCTTTCCCTTCCTGCCACCCCTCCCTCTTCCTAGCCCTCTTATTTCTCTCTCTCTCCCCACCCCACCTCTTCTGGTTGTTTTTCTAATGCATTTTTAAGGCAGACTTGCTCTTGTTCTGCTTTTCAGCGAAGCTCTCCATCTATCAAAGGTGGCCATCTGAAATAAATTTGCACTGCCCTGTGTTGCCCACTACCTCCTACAATGCAAATAAGGCCAGCTTTTCATTCCTCCTCTCAGATTTTGAGACACCACAGCATCCCAACACTGAACTAAGCCCTGTACGGATGATACAAAGGGCCTAAGAATGGTTGGAGACATGCACCAGCCAGTAAGCAAAAGTAGACCTCAAATAGAGTTGAAGTCCCACTCTTAGCCAGAAGAAGGTTGTAAGAGACCAGGTGCTTATGGGTAAAAGGTAGGAAAGCTAGAGGGATTCTGTTGGCCGGCATCTGCTGAGGCCCAGTATACAGCTCAACACTGATACGTTCCTTCAACACTTTGGTTCTTGAAAAACATCTACAAATACAGTACTTCCTGGAGTCGTTTTTTTCAAAAAAAAAAGAGTTTTCATCATTTTACTAGTAACATTGAACCTTTGACTTACAGTCGGGACATAATGGAGACTCAAATAAATGTTTTCAAATCAATGAATGGATGGATGATTAGGGAGATATTGATCCATCTATATGGATGGGTGAATGGATAGATGGGTAATTAATGGAGGAATGATAGACAGACAGACAGACCAAACAGATGAGTAGATCGATAGTAGATGGATGGATGAATACATGAGTTGCTAAATGGATGAGTGGATAGACAGACTACCTTGTTGATTCTAGAGATACTAGAGGTAGTCTTGTGTGATAGCCAGCTGTGATCTTGTGAATGTGAAGAGTTGCCTAGTCTTTCTGTATAGAGACAACATTTGTCCATGATCTCTTATCTGCATTCCTGTGGCTTTTAGGGAAGTAAGAAATACACATATTTCAAATGGAGTGTACAATTTATGTATATTCTAGTTAGGTGTGACACAACACCACCCACCAAATACACTGACCTTTCTTCATTGAGTACTATAGTTTCTCAGTGACTTAAAAAAGTGACTTTAATTTCTGGCCATTGGTGTCGCATACCTATAACCCTAGCTACTCAGAAGGTTGATCTGAGGACCAAGGTCTGAAGCCAGCCTGGGCAGGAAAGATCATGAGACTTTCATCTCCAATTTATCACAAAAAAGCAGAAAGAGGATCTATGGCTCAAGCAATAGAGGACTAGCTGTGAGCAAAAGCTCAGGGACAGCATCAGGCCCTGAATTCAATCTTCAGGACCAGCATGCACACGTGCACACACACACACACACACACACACACACACACACACACACACTTAATTATCTTGAAGTCTTCTCTGATTTTTTCCACCAAATAAGATACAAAAAATAAAAATAAAAACTTTGGCCAGGAGTTTGGCCTAGTGGCTAAAGTGCTTGCCTAGTATGCACGAAGACCCAGGTTCGATTCCCTGGTACCACATACATAGAAAAAAAGCTGGAAGTGGTGCTGAGGCTCAAGTGGTAGAGCTCTGGCCTTGAGAAAATTCCAAGGACAGTGCTCAGGCCCTGAGTTCAAGCCCCACAACTGGCAAAATAAATAAATAAAAATTAAAACCAAAACCTTTTTGTTTCTAGACAGTTTTGGATATTAGCTCTGAATACAAGGGAATATGGATTTGTTCTCTTTTTCGAATGAAACCATTTCCCTAAAATTGCATGCACTTATGTCAATTTACTTACGATTTTCTTCTCTTCCCCAAATATTAAGTACCATCTTAAAAGTGAGAGCTACGAATCATATTCCATGCTCACACTACTCTGTGCCTGACATAATACATGTCCAGGAAAAGCAAGGGTTAGGTGAAAGGTGGAGAAATGCTCACTCCTACACTTTTAAGTCCATAGTTGTCTACAGCCAGTGGTCCATCAGTCTCCTCTTCCTTAACCACCTGCAGAACAGACTTCCTCTTAAACACTTCCTTTCCTTCTTGCCTTCTGTAATATGTCACCTTCCTCTTTCACATTTGCATCTCCATCCTCTTTTGGGCTCCTCTTCTTCTTTCTTATCCCTTAAATCTCTTCCATAGATTTCTGCTCTCCTCTGAGTTTATAGAGAGCTCTCTATAGGTACCTCCACTCCTGTCTGGCTTTTATTGTCATCTACAATACACTGATCACTGTTAACTCAAGCTGTCCAAGGAAGAGTTTTTACAAGCTTCCTATTGGCATCCATTTCTTCTGGCTGTGTGAAGAGCATCTCAATGCCAAACTGCCTCTCCTCCCCCAAGTCTATCTCACTTTGAGATGGTATACAGTGAATGTACACCATTACAACATTTGGATGCATCTCTTTCTCTCTCTCTCTGGATCAACTTATTCCTTACAACCCCAGGATGCCATATCTCATTTCTGTACATCTTCTGTTCCACCTCACTCAAACGTCTTTGATTATAGCAACTATTCTCAAGAGATGGTCCAGGAAGCACAGAAGACCTCCAGAACACATTGAAGGTGCCTGGAAGATCATAACCATGCCCCAGCAAAGCCATACAAGGTGAAAGAGAGAGACACCAAGGATTTGATGTAACAGAATGTGAGTTCACTGTCTTGACTTTAGATTTCCCCTTTAGCATTTAACCTTTGAGAAATGACTACCAGCAAATGCTAATCCGGTATCAAAGAATAGCGTGCACAATTATCTAAAAAGGTAATTTAAATATTGCTTCCGTTTCTAAGTACCTATTTGGGTAAGTCTGAGTTCTCTCTCTCCTCTCACCCCCGCCAGTCCCAACCCCTGCCTCCCACTCTCTGTCTCTGTCTGTATCTGACTGTCTCTGCCTCTCTCTCTCTCTCTCTCTCTCTCTCTCTCTCTCTCTCTCTCTCTCTCTCTCTCTCTCTCTCTCTCTCATCCTCCCATCCCTCCATCTGTGCCAGTACTTGGGCTTAAACACAGGATCTGGGCATTCTCACTTAGCTTTCCTCTCAAAGCTGGCACTCAAGATCACTTGAGCCACACCTCCACTTTTAGCTTTTCTGTTGATTATCTAGAGATAAGATTTTCTCGGATTTGTATACCTGAGCTTTGAACCCTGAGCCTCAGTTCTCAGCCTTCTGAGTGGCTAGACTTACAGGCATGACCCACTAGCATTCCAATTAATCCGAATTTTTTTCTGTACTCTGCAACCTATAACTACTCAAGCAGACTGACAGGAAAACAAAAGGGGTTTACTGCATATACCATCTTGTCTTCTAATGGATTAATTAATGCTATTTTAGGCAAATTAAATGTTTTCAATCTCTGTTTTATTGCCCAGTTTAGCAAAATGTTGCTAGATAACAGCTCAGAGAAACAAAAGCTTGTTAGAGTTCTCAATATCTTTTTTGTGTATAAAAGAATCTTGGAGCCAAAAAGTTTGAGACCCTCTCATTTATTACAAAGGCCTTATCACTAATCTCCACCATTGCAATCAAAAAGCCTCTCCCAATGCAATGCCATTAAACAACTCCTTAACCAAAGCCCTGGCCACTCTGAGGACAAAATGACAGGTGGCCATGTCACAAGCTCCTCTCTCTTCCCCTCTACCCTCCAGGTTTGGAATATCTCTCACTGTCTTCCTCTGTGGGTCTTTTCCCATGGATTCTCTGCCTCCAAAATCTTATTTCCATCTGTTTCCCTTCAAGTGAGCCACTCAGAGTGCTGTTATTAATGATAAGCACAGATAAGCCAGTTCCGATTACATAGCAAAGGACATTCATTGGCTCATGTAAACTGAAAAGCTCAAAGTTAGGGGAGGTGTTCATCAAGGGCTGAGTGGCAACTTGGTGAGTGTCTCCTCTTTGTCTGTTTTCTGCAGAACAGGATTCATCAGATGCTGACTCCCTCTGTGCTGGTAGTACAAGTTCTAGAAAACCAGGACTCAGCTTCACACTTCCTTTTCGGGCCCAGTGATTCACTCTTCCTTCTTGAAAGATTGCACAATAAGCTAGAGACATGGACTTGAGGTCTGTAATCCTCACCATTTGGGAGGCTGAGATCTGAGGGCTGAGACTAGGCGGGCCATCCATTCTGGAAAATTTGTGAGATTCTTTATCCCCAATTGACTACCAAAAAGCTAGAAGTGGAGCCATGGCTCAGGTGGTAAAGCCTCAACGTTGAGCAGAAAAAGCTAAGGGGACAGTGTTCAAGTCCTAAATTCAAGTCACCATACAAACACCAAAATAATAATAATAGTAATAATAATAATAATAATAATAATAAATAATGCTATTGGTGTCTATAATAGATGACATTCTGCATTTCTCTGTCCATCTGTACTTCTCTGTCATGAACAATCTGTCATTGCTTGTATAATTATTTATCTCTTCTCTTGATACTGAGCTGTAGGAAGCCAGGAACTGGGTCTACTCTGTTTAAACTTTATCTCAGTTTCCAATGGAATGAGAGCTTGAGATATAGCTGGTACATAGGAAATATTTAGTAGTTGGAGAATTTTGGTAAAGATGTATAAACCTGAATATTACATTTTCATCAGATTCATGTATGCCAATAATTATTTCATATTCCGGTAGCCTTTTATTTTCTGCAGTTGATTTGATTGTAGATGAATATAATAACTATATACACATAGGAAAAATAGACTTTAAAAAATTCCATGTCAGGGCTGGGAGTTTGGCCTAGTGGTAGAGTGCTTGCCTAGTATGCACGAAGACCTGGGTTCAATTCCTCAGTACCACATACATAGAATAAATGCTGGAAGAGGTGCTGAGGCTCAAGTGGTAGAGCTCTAGCCTTGAGAAAATTCAAAGACCGTGCTCAGGCCCTGAGTTCAAGCCCAGGACTGGCAAAAAAAAAAAAATTCCATGTCAGGCTGAACACTCGTGACTCATGCCTTTAATCCTAGCTGCTCAGGAGGCTGAGATCTGAAGATCATAGTTCAAAGACAGCCAGGGCAGAAAAGTCTGTGAGATTCTTATCTCCAATTAACCACCAGAAAATTAGAAGTAGTGCTGTGGTTCAATGTGGTAGTTCTAGCGTTGAACAAGAGAGCTCAGAGAAAGTGCCCAGCACTGAGTTCAAGCCTATCTCACACACACACACACACACACACACACACACACACACACACACACACACACAAATTCCATGTCAATTACCCTGCCAATATTTTGAAAAGCATCATACTCAAACACTGTATAGTACTAACTAAAAAATTAAAAGGCAACTCTGGACTAATAAAGCTATGAAAATCTTTCTAGGTTAAAAAGATAGCCCTGTAATCCTAGCTACTGAGGAGCCTGAGATGTGAGGATCATGGTACAGTAAGGAGGCTATTGAATAATAAAAAATAAGAAGATGATGAACTTATTGGTGATATATCTTTAACAGAGACCCAGAAAATAGCTAAGGGGGCTTCATAATTAATATAGTTTCAATAATGTAAATTAGCTCACATGTGAGCTTCTGAAATTAAATCATGTGTTGTACCAAATTTTTATTGATTAATGGATGATAGTTTGCCCTATCATATTATATATATTGTATTTATTAAACCAGCCTATTAACAAAGATCTTAATATCTCCCTATATTCTGTTGGAAATCAAATTTAATCAAGGCTTCCCACAAGAACCAAAGTATATGATTTTAGCAGTGTCTTGTATATCATATATAGCCTTAACAAGAAGTTCTCCTCAAATGTGTACCCTCCATCTTTGTCCCTGTAGATTTGATCATTAAATGTGAAAACATGGATGAGAAACGGAGGCTACGAGCCAGAGATGAAGAGCATGAGAATGTGGGACTTTTTCCTACCTTGTCAATCCTCTGATGGAGGACTTTGCCCTTGTAGAAAACAAGAGGTCAGCTAGATCCCTGAGCCAGGTCCTGGCTGTATCCTCTACTAGGAGAGAGAGGCGAATGTTGTTCAATCCTCAGTGCAAGGAGGTATTTATTACAGGATGCCATTTTATTTCTGAGTTATAATAGAAAACAACATCTGGTCTCCATTCATGGTTCATGGCATACAACTCCAAAGAGCCCTGGAAGATTCTGAGTAATGAGAGTATCTTTTGTATAATAGATAAATGACTGGTGCCTGGGGACCCTGGATAGTTTCAGGGAAGGGATGGTTGGTCAGATATACCAGCCACAGGATTATAGGGTTAGAATTCTCAGTTCTATGTCCTGACCTCTGGGGAGGGAGAAGGCTGAAGGTTGGATTGATCACCCATGATCTGTCATATAGTTATTCCTAAGGAATGAAACCTCCTGAAAACCCCTCAATGAGCAAGTTCAGAGAGATTGTGGAGTGATAAATGCAGAGAAGGACTGGGAGAGTGGCAGGCCAGAGAGGAGAGGAAGACGCCAGACCCTCTCCCATGAACATCTCTTCTGTTAGCTGTGGTATCTACTAAGCATAAATACAGTGCTTTCTGGGTTCTTTGAATTGTTGAACAAATTTTCTAACCTGGGATGGATGGAATGGCGGAAACCCCCAAAATGTGTATTATATACAGTATCTGCATCTTGGTTGCTGTTGTTTTAAAATGGCCAGCCTGTGTTTCACATGAGTTATCCACAGAAGAATTCTGCACAGCCTTCGTGCCACTAGCAAAGGAGTACAGCACAGCTCCTCAACTTCAAGGTTATAATTTGCGAAGAACTGTCCCTTTGTGGTGTGCCTCTGGTCAGGTACAGAGCAGGACTGATGTCTTTTAATTACAAATGTTAGAAACCACAGCTAATTCAGGACAAGCTAAAACATTTGAAATAAATACCAGAGTGGGCAGTGCACCAGTGCCACGTTACATGAAACAGCTAGAGGAAGACAAAACTTAAAAAAAAAAAAAGGTGGGGGAAAAAGCTGCTCTAAGGCCCTCCTCTTCTCAAATATCAGAGAAAGACATGAGTCTCTGATTCTACTCAAAGGATAAATCAATCACGGGAATGTCACAGGAATTATCTTAAGATCGTCTTGGAAATATTCAACATGTTTTATATCCTGTTCACAGTTACATGTCACAAAGGCACAGAGACTGGGAAAAAACCAGAGAAGGGATGGATAAAAATTTGTCTAGCTCAAAAGTGAATAAACAGATGAGTGACAAGATACAGACCCTCTCTAACTTAAGATGTGAGAAGTGTGCGTGTGTGCACACATGCGTGGGAAACCTAAAAAGCCCAGCAGACAATGAACCTTGAACAATTAACTTGGAAAAACTCAAGAAATTTAGGTGAGTGAGAAGTACTGATCCTACAATGGACTGTACTCAAACATCAATGAACTCTACTCAATTTCCCATCTATTATAATTTTCCCTTTCCCTGAAAGACAATTACATTTTGTTTGGGGATAATTCTGCTGTTAATAAATTATCTTGACTTTTTAATATCTGAAAATATTCTTTATTTTACTTTTTTCCCCAAGGCTGGGGGCTGGAACTCTGGGCCTGATGTGTTCACTTTACTTTTTTTGCTAAAGACTGGTACTCCACCATTTGAACCATCCCTCCACTTCCAGCTTTTTGCTAGTTAACTGGAGATAAGAGTCTAATAAACTTTCCTGTCCAGGCTGGTTTCAAATTGTGATTCTCAGATATCAGCCTCCCAAGTAGCTACAGGATTATAGCCACCAGTTGCAGGGGGAGAGGGAGGGAGGGAGAGATAATAATAGATGTTCAGGGTTTTTGTTGGTGATGGTGGTTGTTTTTTTGCTGGTCTTAGGGCTAAACCTCATGGCCTGGATACTGTCCTTGACCTTCTTTGTGCTCAAGGATAGTGCTCTACTACTTGAGCCACAGAACCACTTCCAGTTTTTTCTGAGTAGTTTGTTGGATATGAGAGTCTCATGAACTTTTTCTGACCCAAACTGGTTTCAAACTGTGATCCTCAGATCCCAGCCTCCTAAGTAACTAGGATTACATACATGAGCTACTGGCACCCAGATATATGATTTGTTTTATTTTTTATGATTATAATGCTCAGAGCTGACTCCATGTGCAGGAGTGGAGGAAGCAACGTTCTTCATTGCTGGTGGAAAACTTAAGGAAACCAGCAATCGATGATTAACAAGTTGAAAGACTTGTTACTGATTGGTACAGCCTATTTCTAACATGTAAAAGATGCTCCTACAAATCAATGAAAGGCCAAAACAAGGCGAAGGATGCAAAGAAAACTTTAATAAAAACACGAAAGGTTGCCCAGCTTCATTTCTAAACCAATGATATAAATTAAAGCTATAATATCCTCGTGTTCACTTGCTCAACTAGGAATTAAAAGAAGATTATTTTCAAAGGTTTTACTAACCTAGGTTGTTAAAAAGCCAACCCTATGTAGAGAACCTTCCAAAAGCTCTAAGTGGAGGCGTGGCTCAAGTGGTAGAACAAAGCCTGGAGCAGAAAAATCAAACGAAAGTGAGAAGCCTGGAGTTCCAGCCCCGATACTGTCGGAGAGAGACAGAGACAGAGAGAGAGACAAGAGAGAATCTTCAGGCCCTACCCCTTGATCTCTGGGGTGTGAACTGTCCTTCCCATCCTAGGCAGTGCCAGCCTTCTGTAAGCCTGCAGCTTTTACCAAGAGGAAGCACCTAAGCTGCCCAGACAGACAGGGATGAGAAGAACAAACACCCTGAGCAAAGGCTTTCCTCTCCCTGCACTTCCTACAGCCCAGTGAGCATGACAGAGAAGCAGTTAATCAACCAACTTCACACGAAATGTCACAGAACGAGAAGGTGTCAGAGGCCACCCCAAGAGAAGCCTCCTACAGAGCTGCATGTCCTCCACTGCCTTTGTCCATTGGAATAGGCTGAGTGACCAGGCGGAAGTGGACACAATGGAAGTCCTGGGAATAAGGCTAGAAAAGCAGATGTGATTGCTCACCCAGAAAGCTGTGGAGGGTCCCAGCTGACCTACTTGGGTCTGTCCATTGTCCATTCACTGTGAACACATTGAGAGGCCTTTTGCTGTTTTGCAATGTCAACAGGAGAGAGGCTCTGAAGTGGCAAATGAAGCACAGCTGGGACAAAACCCCGCTTGTCTGTCTTGGGCTGAGTGAGTCAGACACCCTCGGGGAGGTGAAAGGCCCTGGAGAATGGGAGTGGCCCCTCCTGGTACCCCACTGGCTTGAGGGGATCCTAGAGTTAGAATGTTCCCACTACAGATGACTGGAAGGGGAAAAGTCAGCATCCCAGAGAGTGTCATTTACTCTGCTAGGAAGGACCAACCTTCCATCTGGACAGACTCAGAACACATTAATATATAGGTGGCCCAGTGTGAGGAGGAACAGTTGTCATGTATGTCCTTCTTTGTGCTCATGTACTTTTACTTGGATCTTGGTTCTAGGAACTCCCAACTCTGACAATACGAAGTGCCTGGCAGGTGGATTGGTGGAGGTAGATAGAACCTTTGTGTGATCAGTTCATTATCACAGATTAAAATTTCATGAGGCAACCCCACCTCCCTGACTTTTAGCCAGGAGCAATTCTCAAAGTTCACAAGAGATCACCTCCTCCAGTTCTAATCTGCAGGTGTTTTGCTGTCTTTGAGGTAAAGGCTTTAAGATCCCCGATTACATTTCGCTTGCGTAAAGCTCAAGCGAATAGGAACAGGCCTCAGCTGAAGACACTGGTTTCAGCCTGAAATCCTAGCTACTTCGGAAGTGTATTTTCTGTTTCGAGGAAGTATGCGAAAAGCCCAGTGCCTTGAAGCTGGGCTGTTGTAATGCAAGGCAAGCTGACGAGTCAAAGCACTTTAAAGATAACCTTCCTTCTGAGAAATCCAGTATCTACTGCTTCCTGCAGGGAAATTGGAGGGGGAAGGGGTAGGATGATGGAATGACTTTGAAGAAAGGTGGCTGGAGATGGGTGGCTTAGTCACTGAGTTTCTGTTTGATAGAAGGCTGACAAAGATTTAAAGATGATGAATGCTCGCCCTAGGCTGTGGTATGAGGTACTATGGGAACTGGGTGGAAAAAAAAAACAGGTCCTGCAGATTTCACTGGGGTTGGAGAACATAGCGATCCA